>KV908786.1:14308-16808 GCA_002005505.1 Botryococcus braunii
CTCCCCTTCTCGGAACCTCACATGCTAGGCCGATATGTGAGGATGGATCCCTTTCTCCAACCACCAGGAGCTTCCAATCCAGGTTGAGACTGAGTACTGTCAGCTGTCCGGCTTGATCCCCGTTCTATTCCACTTTTTACAATCTCCTCCCTATTGTGCTCATGTGCCTGCCTGTGCAGCCAGTCCCATGTGTGTCCGTGTGCCCCCAAACGGTTAAGTGAAAATTGCGCAAGAGCGCATGTTCAGGCACTCATGGCACATAGGCCAAGGGACCAGCTGCTCTAAGCTAGCGGGCTTACTAACTGTGGCTTCAGCTGAGCGGGAAGGGTGCCGGGGGGGGGGGGGGGGGCGGTGTGCAGATTTCACCAGCCCAGCTTCGAACCTTCCAAGACGTAATGGCCAGCGTCAGGGAGCGGGGACGAGCCGGTATGCGGACAAACAATCGGTCCATCCAACCAACCTACAACCGCACAATCTTGGACTGGACAGATCCAGAGTTCGCCGGTACTGTAAGCACGTGTTGATCAAAAGCGGCCGTGCTCCTCGTGTCCTCTGAAGGTCCATCCGCATCCGCCACTCTGGCGCCGCCCCTTCTGGCAATATTGCAAGCACCTGCAAGCCACTGGCTTATTCTATCTGCACATTGCCAAGGCAACCCTCCTTGGCAGAGCCGTTGCAGTTGCGTCGTTTGAAAGACGCATACCGATTGCGCTAAAAGGGGGTGAGAATTTTGGAGAAGAAACTGTACCAATGACACATACCTGTTGCACTGGAAGGGTGTGAAGACTTCAGAGAAGAAACTGTACGGGCAGGGGGCTGTAATTGACAGGAAGATGACAAAATGGAAGAGGGAGGGTCAATCCATAACCTTTAGGGTGGGATAGGGAGGGTGTTGCCTCCAGACCCGATGTGCATGGGTCTCGTGGTGGTATGAGTGGGAATGCCCGCGAGATCACCATTCAGCCCGAAGTTTGTCACGATCGGGACTGGCCCGACTCGAAAGGAAGTTTGATAATTACATAAGAGGAAGGTGCACGTGATCGGACGTAAAGGAAGAAATTGGGACTGAAAATCCAAACAAATTCGACCTCGCTGGAGTTTCCAGTATGAGCTGATGAGCTGGAAAACCTCCCACGAAGACAAGAACGCAAGCATGTCAGTACCTTGAAACCGATCGCAATACCTTTCTAGATATTCTTGATACCTGAGAAAGGTATTACGTAACTGCCTTGTTGTACAACACGCACATGATGGTAATGACATTATTGTACGCCTTAAGACACAAAGCCTACGACATTGCATTAAGCTGCTTCCTGCTGCAGAACTTGGTTATGATCCTGGCCGGAACATGTATCGCTGATTATTCTTTGCCAAAAATCCGCCAAAGCTGTTAAAGGCATCTTGCGCTCAGCTTTTACATGACAAGTGATGCCCAGCTTTTCTGAGCGCAGACAGGTCGTGGAGAGCCTCCCCGCATTTTACAAGCAGCTGGAGGTGTAATCCAACCGTGCTAGCTAGGTGGCAGGTGGTTGAGGACCTGATAGGCAAACGTTTGTCTTTCAAGGTAAACCAGGGCTGGGGATTTTGTGGGTTGTGTAAAAGGCCACCCCACAACATCTTTATCAGGAAATGGTGTATTTGTTTATGGAGCAGCACTGACCCTCTATCATGAAAGGTAGCAGTCGCTGTACCGGTTGTAGCACCAGTCGCACCTCAAGCCATGCAACTCCCCTTGGATCCCAAATAACAGCCAGCAACGGCCGTTGTATATATACCTGTAGGGAAAGATAGAAGAGGAAGAAGAGGATAGGAAGAACAAAAGATATTTAAAGTAAGAAATGTTGTTTCTTAGAAAGATCTCTAGAGAGATATATCCCACCTCTAGATGATACTATCTATATAGTATCATAACGTCCGAGGACTAGTGCAACTTATAAGGGAGGCCCTAGGTGTTCCTCCCCCCCCCCCCAAATGGGCCATCCCCCGGGCTCTGAAGGTTGGCGTCGGCCAGCCATATCTGGGTGGCCTAAGAAAAAAATTGATGCAGATACCAACAAATGAGCAGATACCTTCACAATGTATTTTGTTTGCTTACTCCCCCGAAGCCCTCTGTTCCAGTACACATATAGCGCGATGTAAAGGGAAAGCAACTGCGTCGTTGACGTCCCTTTCCGGAAATTGCAGGGTTTACGGACTTTTTCTCTAAAGTAGGCGGTGTATTCTGGTTACGTGCAGTCTGTCGTTGCATATTCCCTTGGGTAGGTAGAGACTGTACTGAGACATGTGGACTCACGTGAGGTTAGTGTGCACAGACCTCTGCTTGACATGTTAGAGACGGTAAGACGGGCTTTTGCTTTACTAGAGATAATGCTTTCATAGACCTTTGCAAAGACTGTTTCATAGACCGATATTGGGCAACTACCAAGGGACAGAAACGTTAATCGGACCTCAATTGCTATTGCCAGGCTCACAAGGCCCTAGGGTTGCCTAAAAGACTGTC
>KV908786.1:19308-26808 GCA_002005505.1 Botryococcus braunii
AGGAGGGCTTTTGACACCAGATACACTTCTACAATGACGTCTATGTTTACACTCTTAGGGGAGAAGCGTGTTCGTTCGACTACACCTCCCCCTGGTGATGCCGCCATCGCCGTTGATGGTGCTCTGTCAGGCCCGATCCAGGAGGCCCTGAAGAACATTCTGCCCACCATAATTACTGAGGTAGTAACAAAAGTAGTAGAACAGCTTGTTCCGAATCTCACGGCGCAGTTCAAGCAGGTCAGTGACAGATTGGACCAGATCACATTGTCCATTGCCGACAGTCACCGTGCAACTGCAGAGCTCCGCCAGGCTCAAGAGACTATTAGAGCCCTTCAAGAGCTTCACTCCAATGAAATCAACCGGCTTTTGTCGCGACAGGAGGGCCTGGAGCGCCAATGGAAAGCTCCCAATGCCATTCTATATAATGTCAACGAAGTCCCACGGGACTCGTTGACCGAAGTTAAGTCCCTCATTTCTGGTGGTGTGACCTCAGAAAATAATGGCATTATTGAGTGCCATCGTTTGGGGCGACAGAACCCGCAGGCCCAAAGACCTCGTCCCATCCTCATCAAGTTCGCAACCGTGGAGCAGAAACACGCGGCGTTTAAACATGCCAAGCAGCTACGGCTTAATGGAATCACTATGGATGATGATTTAACCCCCGCCCAGCGTGCAACACGCAAGGAGCGCACTGCTGAAGCCATAGCTTTGAGGAATGCTGGGTGGCGCGTCTTCTGGAGGGGTGACCGCCTCTTCAAGGTCAAGGAGGGTGGGGCACCTACCCTTGTTCCTCTCTCCCACTCTAGATTGGGTGGGGGGGTTGTTTTGGGTCAGGCTGGAGGCATTTCAGGGTCCTCACCCCCCCTTGGTGGCCTTGGTGAGGGGGTGGCTTCTCCGGGGCCCACCTCGGCGTCCGGCCCTACTCCTCCCGGTGATCATGCATAGGGGTGTCAGGGCCACATTGGGCTATCCATTTTAGTGTGGAACGTGAATGGCCTAACCGACTCGAAGGTTGCTCTCCATGATTATTTTTCTTATTTTCGGGAACATGATGTGATTCTTCTGCAGGAAACACTCTCCCATGCGTATGACCCAGCTTTGTTTAGGGGTTATCGGGTGTTTCTATCCTTATCTTCTCCTTCCTTTTCTCCACTTCCCCTCCCCCACAAGAGGGGTCTTGGTATGCTGATTGCTGTGCGGGATCATAGTGGGTATAGTGCGCAATTGTGGGGTTCCACATCTTCTTCATTGTGGGTTAAAGTGACTTTCATGGGTGCCCATTCCCCACCTCTGTATGTGGGAGGGGTGTATGTTCCCCCCGAGGGCTCTCCCCGTCTCCAAGAGGTTCCCATGCCTCATCGGATGGCTGAGCTTGAGGGTCGCATTCAGGAGGCTTTGCTCGATGGTTCAGTGGTGTTGGCGGGTGATTTCAATGCTCGAGTTTCTTTTGCATCCACGTCGTCTTCTTCAGTTGTCCCAGTGCCGGTTGGCCAAAATCCACATGGCCGTCGTTTAGTGGATTTGTCTGCGACAACAGGGTTGGTTCTCTGCACGGGGCGGGTCGATGGGGATCTCCATGAGCCCCCTTCTTTTCCCACTCCTCGGGGAGGCACCCGTCCTGATCATGTCTTAGTCTCAGCGCCCCTTCTTCCTCATGTCACGAGTATTCGGGTGCAAGCTGACTTACGAGGTTCTGATCATTATTCTCTCCATGTTCTTCTTCAGATTCCAGTCTTGCATTGTTCATCGACTCCTCTCCCACTCCATAAGGTCTCTCGTGTCACGTGGAAAGGGACCCACCGTCGTGCCTATGTGCATGCCTTAGAAGGGGAGGAGCCCTCATTACGTACATGCGCAGAACTTGCTCAATCGGGTGATCTCCCTGGGGCATCTTCTCTTCTTATGGCTGTCATTTCTCGGTCAGCTACACATGCGCATATGAAGGTGTCGCGGCGGGAAAGTCCCCCTTCTCGGCCGCCGTGGAAGCCTTTCTTCACTCACCAGTGTTTTGCGTTAAAACGGGAGTGGAAGAGGTTGGGTAGGCAGCTAGGATGGCGGGCTCCCCCAGTGGTTCTCTTGGAACGCCGGTACCATTCCTTCGTGAGATCTCAAAAGAGGTCTTGGCTCCTGACTCAGCTTCAAGACGTTATTGCAATGTTCCATACGGAGCCCCGCCGGTTTTGGCGCCTGCTCAATGGCTCCCCACCCCCGCTCCCAGGTCCTCTGTGTCATCCCTCTGCATGGGAATCCTTTGCCGCAGGCCTCCAGGGCTCTTCGGTGGTGGATCATGCACCCCTCTCAGAGGTGGCTTTTCCACACCAGGTTGTGCAGGTCCTTAGTGATCTTCACAGGCCTTTCACTCCCGTAGAGGTGGAAGTTGCTTTGTCGGCATTGAAACCCGGTAGAGCAGCAGGGCTTGGTGGGTTCCCCTCTGAGTTCCTTCGGTTTGCGCAACAGTGTAGGACCCCGGAGGTGGTGGCTCCCCCTCACTTATTGGCCCCATCCCTCACTGCAATTTTGAATGCTATGTTAGGCGCGGGGTGTCTGCCCCCTGACCATGACATCCTCACAGTCACCCCGGTCCTGAAAGACTCCTCCCGGTCTGTGCTTGATACCACGAATTATCGCCCCATTGCTGTGCAAGACCCCTTAGTTCGCCTCTATGCCTCATTGTTGAACACCCGACTCGTGCGGTATTTAGAAGAAAATCGCTTTCGCTGTCCTGAGCAATGTGGTTTCCGCCCTGGGTTCTCGACGTTACATGCGTTGTTTACTCTACAGCATTTTGTTGACTTAGCTACGCCCACTGCCCCGTTGTATTGCTGTTTCTTAGATCTATCTAAAGCCTATGATCGTGTTCCTCGGCATTACTTATGGGAGGCCCTCAGGCGCCTCGGGGTGGCTGAAGGTTTTATCCGCGCGGTACGGTCCACGTATGATGGTGTTCGGTTTACGGTTGTTGCTGGGGGCATGGCTGGATCTTTCCACGCTTCGGGTGCTGGGGTTACCCAGGGGTCTCCGATTAGTCCCACGTTATTCACGGTTTATGCTGATGGGCTCCTTAGACAGATTCGGGCTACTTGTCCTGGGGTTGGTCCCCAAACTCGAGATGGGACTCATGTCCCGGCTCAAATGTACGCTGATGATTTGATACTTCTTGCTGAAACGGCAGAGGGCTTGCAACAACTCCTTGACGCCGTTGTTCATTGGTGTGGCTTTTCGTATATGCGTATTAATCCCATTAAGACCGATGTCATGGTCTTTCCATCGTCGCCCGAGTCGCCCCCTTCCTTTCAGTGGGTTTGTGACGGGGTCATGCTTCCCGTCGTATATACTAAGAAATACTTGGGTGTTATTTTATCCTCGGTTGGGGGTGTGGGGGCACCTTTGGCCTGCTGAATGGTAAAATGTGGGCCACGTGGAGCTCCCTTATGCGTAAGTATGGTAACCTGCAGTGCGCGGCCTCTATAGGTCTTCTTCTTAAGTTGATTCTCATGTGTGTTGTGCCCACGGCGTCATATGCATGTGAGATTTGGGGATGGCGTTCTTTTCGTTCACCGGCTGCGGCCCCTTCTGTTCAGCTCTTAGAGTCTAGTTACTTGGTCATGTTGAAGATGTTGTTAGGGGTGCGCCCCTCGGTGGCCACTCCGATTTTGTTAGCTGAGTTGGGGCTTCAACCCCTCGCTCATCACTGGCTGAAGCGTATGGCCACCTTTTGGAACTCGTTGGTGTCTTTGCCTCATGATCATCTTTATGCCTTGATTCTTCGCGACTCGTGCTTTTATGGCGTCACTACCCGTACTCCCACTTGGGCAGGGTATTTCATGAAGGCCCTTATTAAGGTTGGCTATCCTTATCAGATAGATTGTCAAGCCCCTCATCCGATTGATATGCCGTCCCTTCGGGACCTCTTGCGTCGGCATGGCCGCCAACCCTGGGAGGGCTTGCATGTCTCTCCTCGTCTCTGCCCGTCTGAGCGGGCTCAGCTTTGCACATACTCTAGGTGGTTTAATAGTCCGTCCCGCGCCACTCTCTCTAGGCTTTTGTGGTTACGTATGAGTGTTTCCAAGTTGAGGGTTTTCCATCGATTCCGCATGGGGGTTCACAACCTTCCTATTGATGCTGGTCGTCGTCGGGGCATCCCCCGTTCCCACCGGTTGTGTGATCAGTGTCAGGCTGGTTTGGTGGGTGATGAACACCACCTTGTCTTTTCCTGTTCGGCCCTTCAGCCGATCCGGGACCGTTACCCCCATCTTTTTCGTTCCCCCTTTCGGTCGTTACGTCAGTTCGTCTGGCAAGATGACCTTCAGTCTGTGGTTAACTTCATTTATGATTGTTTTCAGTTTCGGTCTTAGGTTTGTGTCTTGCCCTTTGCTGGCCCTTGCCCACTCTTGGGCTGTGTCCTGGGGCTTTCCTGCCCCTTCCTCTGTGTCCTGGGGCTTTCATGCCCTTCCTTTGTGCTCTTGGCTCCCCACTCGGTACTTTGGGTTTGTGTTTGGCCTTGATTCTTAGGGTTTGTGTTTGGTTTCTCTCGGTGTCTTGCTGCGTCGGTGTTCGGTTTTCCATCTCATCAGCCCTTTGGGCTGGGTTGATGTAATTCCTTCCTTCCTCTTAGTGCCTCTTGTGACGCGCCAATGCTCGTAGGGTCCCCAAACAAGCAACTGGCGGCCAGTCTGGGGTCCTTTTCCCTGGACATCAATCCGCCGTTCCCGCGTATCTGAACTTTGATTGTGGATGTGGCAGTTGCCGAGGGCTTGTAGGTCAACACCTCAAACCTGTCACAAAGTCTCTTTCTACTAAAGGCCTGGTATCCAGTGTGTATTGATTAAGTAAAGTGCTCGAGATAAGGATGCTTGCGTGGGTACGAGCTTCATTTTGTAGACAATGCAGACTTGGTCTTCCAATTGTTTTGTTGCAATCAGGGAGTTTTGGCCTGATATTTCTTCGTGATTGATAGGCGTTATTCAATACACGTTTTAAAATGTACAAAGCTTTATGGATTTGTCGTTTGATTTACTAAGTGTCCCGATGCCGCAGGGCCTTTCCTAACCTTACCCCGAACAAGCGGCTTGTTATATTATTCAAAAATAATTACATCAAGACAGTGATCGCAGTGTCATAATGGTACGGTGATGCATAGATTTCTGTTGCATCGTTGAAGGAACACGTGCATGCTAGGGCTGCACGGGGCCGAATATCCCAGACAGAAATTGTATAGATGGTCATGGAACTGAAAGTAAAAATGTCAAATTTGGAATCCTTGAAGTTTCGATGTAAGATTGCTTCGTATAATCTTAGCATGTGTTAGACCTAGGGCATCGTGCGGCCGTCGCAACGATGCCCCAATCCAGATGTTAAACTTCTGAAGCATCCACATGGGAATGCAGATTTTCAACTTAGAGTTAACCAAGCTTCGTTGCTTGAGATCTGCCGTCTCCGTTACGATCCTATTGCTGGGTAAGCAGAGATGACATTCCCTTGCAACTGACAACCCAACCTTGCGTCATTCGGATGCAATAAAATCACGATGGGTCGTCAGGGTACCTATTCTAATACTGCCACCACCATCTTCGCCGTCGTTCCCGTTCCTTCCACCTTGATTGATTACACAGGATCCCGTCTCAGCAGCTGTGCTGCCTGCCAGTCTCCCTGAGGACAAACAAGCCTTCTGCAATAAGAATATAGAAAACAAATTATGATTGTATGTCAGAAACCAGATGATTTCATTAGAAACACACGTGGGAGTAACCATGGCATTTTTTATGAAGCTTGCCAACTCCCTTTCCTCTCTCAGAGCAGACGTGTGGTTTGAGGCTTTTCTGGGTTAACACAGTACAACTGAGAAATGGGGATTGATGGGATGATGCTTGAAACACAAACAACCCCCCCCCAACACACACACACACACACACACACACACAGACACACACACACACACACACACACACACACACACACACACACACACACACACACACACACACACACACACACACACACACAGATGTACACGTATGTGCAAGCCGGCGCGGGCACATGCAAACATGAGGATACACAAAGGGGGAAAGGTCGATACATTCAGAGGGAGATGTAAGGGGCAGCGCTCTCAAGAGAGGGAGGGGGGAAGAGAGTGTGTGTGTGTGTGTGGGGGGGGGGGGAGAGAGAGAGAGAGAGAGAGAGAGAGAGAGAGAGAGAGGAGAGAGAGAGAGGGAGAGAGAGAGAGAGAGAGAGGAGAGAGAGAGAGAGAGAGAGAGAGAGGAGAGAGAGGGAGAGAGAGAGGAGAGGGAGAGAGAGAGGAGAGGAGAGAGGGAAGAGAGAGACGAGATGGGCGAAATGGTGGAAAACGTTCCGATGTCATTCTAAATGTTTTGATGATTACGCTGTGTTTCCTCCTCTCCCTCCTTTTTCCTCCTTCAATCTCCCCCCTCCCCGGCTCCCCGCTCTTTGCCAATCACCGTTGAGCATGTCTTACCATCGTGTGTGTCCATGGCCCCTGGCTTCTGGATACCAGCATGTAGGACATGCAGAGCGGGGTTAGGAAATGCTTCACCTTTTCTTTAGCTCAAACCTTAAAAAATCAAAGTTTGGCTTGGGGGAAGGGGGGAGGAGGAGGAAAACAAGGGATGCAGGATTGGTATGGGGTTTGTGAGAGGGCAGTACCGCGACATTTTGACTATAAGACAGAGGTGAAATGGGAAAATGCCGCACAAGGGTTCTGAACTTGGATACGCTTTTGCACCTGTTTGACATTTTGAGGCCTTCCGAGCTAACCCTTTATCTAATGAAGAGTCTTGCGTCGGGCTGTGTAGGCTTTCCTTTTGGGGGCGCTCAACCTAAGCTGGCTATCCCCGCAGGTAACGGCCCATTCAGCAAGACCAGCCCTCCATGTACCTTTATACCCCCTGCATTGCACCACCTCTACTTTTGTCCCTAAAATTCCGCTTGTCTGATTCACACTCCCAAGTAATTACCTGGTTTGAGGATTTGCTTCTGTAGTCGAGTGGTTGGGCACATTGCGTACTTTCCCATGCAGAAGCCTGGTGTGCTCTGTATCTCTTTTGCTGGGAATGTCCTGGATTCACATGTCTCGTGTGCGGCTGTCAATACAATATCTATTTGTTAAAAGGAAGGGAATTCTTATAGGGAAGGGATCACACACACACACACACACACACACACACACACACACACACACACACACACACACACACACACACACACACACACACACACACATAGGGAAGTGGTAGGAGAATGAACGCTGTGTCTGACAAAGCGGAGCAAGTGGTATTGAGGATGTGGGAGAATGCGTGAGGAGTCGAGCAGGAAAACTGGGATGAAGAGGTCCGGAGGAGAAAGGTGAGGGAGTGGAGAGCAGGCACATGTGCATGCTCCCAGACACGCTCCCCCACACGCGCGCGCGCGCGCGCACACACACACACACACACACACACACACACACACACACACACACACACACACACATACACACACACACAC
>KV908786.1:36808-39308 GCA_002005505.1 Botryococcus braunii
ATCTGTACCAATGATACATACCTGTTCTCGCTGGGAGGAGGTGAGGGATGCAGAGAAGAAACTGTACGGGCAGGGGGGGGGTTGTCATTGACAAAAAGATGACAAAATGGAAGAGGGATGGTTAACCCATGGCCATGACGTTAGGGTGGGGTAGGGACGGTGTTACCTGCGGACCCAATGTGCATGGGTCTGGTGCTCCTATGAGTTGATGAGCTAGAGACACTCCCATGGAGACAAGAACGTAAGCCTGTCAGTACCTTGAAGCCGATGCCAGTACCTCTTTAGAGTATGACTAGTACCTTAGAAAGGTACTACGCAATCGCCTTGTTGTACAACACACACTGTGCGGTAATGATATTATTGTATGCCTTAAGACACAAGGCATACGATATGCATCAAGCTGCTTCCTGCTGCAGATCTGGATTTGGTCCTGGCCGGAACATGTATCGCTGATTATTCGTTGCCAAAAAATCCGCCAAAGCTGTTAAAGGCATCTTGAACTCAACTTTGGGATGACTAGTGATGCCCATCTTTAATGAGCGCAGACAGATGGTGAAGAGCCTCCCCGCATATTGTAGGCAGCTGGAGGTTCAGTCCCACCGTGCTAGCTGGCAGGTGGTTGAGGACCTGATAGGCAAACGTTTGCCTTTCAAGGTAAACCCAGGGCTGGGGATTTTGTGGGTCGTGTAAATGGCCACCCCACAACATCTTTATCCGGAAACGGTGTATTTGCTTCCGACACAGCACTGAACCTCTATCAGGAAAGGTTGCAGTGGCTTTACCGGCAACGTCGTAGCACCAGTCGCACTTCAAATTCAGGCACTTGACATTGGATCCCAAACAACAGCCAGCTACGGCCGCTGTATATTATACATGTAGGGAGAGATAGAAGAGGAAGAAGAAGGTAGGAAGAACAAAGATCTTTAAAGAAATTTCCCCAGAGATCTTTCTAAGATTTTTCTTTCTAAGAAAGATCTCTGAGGGATATATCCCTCCTGTAGATGATACTATCTATATACTATCATAACGTCCGAGGACTCCTGCAACTTTTAAGGGAGCCCCTAGGGGGTCCCCCACCTCCCGGGCTCTGAAGGTTGGCGTCGGCCAGCCAGATATCTGGGTGGCCAAAGAAAGAAATGACTCCATTAAATTTCCAATGAATGAGCAGATACCTTCACAATGTACTTTATTTGCTTACTGCATTGACAACTGTTGCACAAATGTCCATAACAACAGACTGACGCATGAGTCATGCTGGGCTGTTGCATGAGTGTGGACTTCCTGAAATTCCTTCGCCCTTGTAGGGGTTCCAGCCTATCTCCCAATCTGGCCAAGAATTGTCCTTGCACAACCTAACCATACTTTCAAACTAAGCCATGCGGTACTTCCTTCAAATGCCATTGCCATACGAACGCGTTCAAAACAATTCAACAAAGGCCCTTAAATGTAATACGTATCCAAGTGCTAGGTTTTGCCGACGATTCTGTTCTCGTCGCGCCTACAGTTGAGGACCTACAGGTGTTGGTGAATGCTACTCAAGAATGGTGTAAGAGTATGGACATGCGCCTAAATGGGGACAAGACGCAATACCTTTCAGTACATCCAGACCCTCGGACACTCTCTACCTCTCTAGAGGTTGCAGGGGTTAGAATTGGTCCGGTACAGGAGGTCAAATACCTTGGATTACAGATTCATGCCAAGAATGGCCTTCAAGCCGGCATTAAGAACCTCGAGCAGAGGTTCTGGATAGCATGGGAAGACCTTACTAGAGCTTATAGCAATCTCGGTTGCAACATGTCAATGATGCTCATGACAGAACTGTACTTAGCTTGCCTACCACCCCTCATCTCCTATGGATGTGAAGTCTGGGCATACAGATGCTTTCAAGGCAGACAATTGGCTTCGGGAAAACCTAGTAGTATACCCCTATTGGATGCGCACAAGCGGGTCCTAGCTCAGATTTTGGGGGTGCGTCGGACAATCCCTGAGGAAATAATCAATTTTGAATTAAACATATTCTCTTTGTGGTCAACTTGGATCTTACGTATGGTCAGGTTTTGGAACAATATAGCGGCCTTGAGACCTGATTCATTACACTACAAGGTCCTCATGCATGACATTAGGTTGGCAATAGTAGAAGGCCGAGAAACGTTTTCGGGTACCCTTATGCAACAACTTAAGAAACTAGGATACTATATAGCTGACCATGTGCGATTTGATAGAGCCTTGCAGATAGACATTTCACAGGTAAAGAATCTGTTAGACCGTAAAAGTGACATGATATGGGATGACCTAGACATCTCCCCTCGCCCTTGTGCATCCCCAAGAGCCTTATTCTGCAGATACCAAAGGTGGTTCGCACGTCCGCCTCATGTGCCATGGCGTAAGAGTGCGCTCAAACTCCACCTTCCTAATGGTACATTGCGGACCTTTATGCGATTTAGATTAGCGTGTCATGACCTTCCTATGATAAAGGTAGACAACAAGGCATCCCTCGAGA
>MVGU01001758.1:0-43443 GCA_002005505.1 Botryococcus braunii
CTGTTCCTCTGCTGTGAAACTCTCCTGCATGGGTTGCAGCAGCAACTCTTCTGAGAACCCCCATAACCCTAGCAGATGCATCCCCATAGCACACGAAGACCGGTCCCTCCTGCCTCCATGGCTTGCCCTTCTGCCTTTCTAAAGCCTCCACCCAATACAGCAAATCTTCTTCAGTTAACGCTGCTAACTCCTCTGTCAAGCTCTCTCCCCATTCCCGGAGCTCCCCATGGCTTGAAACAACCTCCTGATGTACAAGGGGCTAGCCGTACTGCAGGGGCCACACTCACTAACATGCCTGCCAACCTTGCCATGTCCCTCTTGGTACCCCCAGCTGTCCTAACCTTGCCTATTTCCTCCAAAATGAACTCTGCTTTGTCCTGGGGCACCTGGAAAGCTTGTTCCTCTAAGTCCACTATCAAGCCAAGATACTGCCCTTTCTTGGCTGGTTCTGACACACACTTGCTCCTGGACAAGCAAAAACCCAAATACGTTAACAGCAACAGCAGTGCCCTCATGCCCATCCACCCCTGCATGCGACTAGCAGCCAAGAAATTGCATCATCCACAAACGTAGTCATCCTTAGGCCTCTCCCCCTGAGAGGAGCATACACCTGTAGCATGAACCTTGTGTAGGTTCTGCATGCAGAGGACAAACCAAATGGTAACATAGTAAACACGAAAAATTTTCCTTGAAAACTCAAACCCAGGTACTTCTGATCCTCCTTGTGCACCCTAAAATTGTAACGGAATGCGAGGATTTCCGAGCATTTCGGGACATTTGCGGGAGACGCCCTTTGGCGCCATACTGCACGCCCGTGGGAGCCACGTGGTTAGCCGCTCGAACGAGAGTAGCACCTTCCGTCGGTGATGGTTGCTTACGCCATGCATAGTTGGCACTCCGTCATTGCGTGTGTTTGATGACAATAATTGTCACCGTTAGCACGCCAGCGAGTGGACGATCTAGGGCTCTCACGAAGGATAGAGAGACAGAAGTCGTACATGGGCCGAGTCCGAATCATAGGCGTCCCTTGGCTAGGAACCCGCGTGCCGAGTAGATTAACACGAGAGGACAGAACTGGAGAAACCACAAGGGTAAGCTGTGTGGTGGGGTGGTTCTTGTAAACGCTTGCTTGCCCCAAGTGACGGACCTCGTGTCGCGCCTCGTTCCTTGCTCCCTTCCTGCCTTACTTCCTTATAAATTCCGCTGAGTTATTACATTTGGTATCGGCGAAAGCCGTTATCAATCCTTTGGGGTTTTCGATCAAGTTGTTGGAAGTTGGCAGATGCCGATGTAAGGATCTAACTTTGGGATGCGTCGCGTAGATGAGCTCGGTGGGATCCGATAGGTTTAAAAACCTATCTGAAGAAGACCGAAGCCTTGTGGAAGGTTCTTTGAAGGATGGAATTGAAGTGACGGACTTGTTGGAAGAGGACGTTGATTCCATGAACCCGATCGCCCCCACAACCGAGGGATCGGAAGGCAAAAGGAAGAAACGCCCCTTGTCAAAGGATGAAATTGAAGAATACATTAACACGTTAGTCGAACAAAAGTTGGAGGCTCGGCAGGCTGAGGCCCAAGCACCGATCATCAAACCGGTGCAAGTGCGTGCTGCCCCTCCTTCTCTCTTTAACGGAAAACGTGGAAGTTTTATGTTTTTTTGCACGGAAATTGGCATCATATGCTAAACTCACAAACGTGCCTGATGCTAAGTGGGTTGCTTTGGCAGTTCAACACTTGGAAGAAAGACCTCTTAAAGTGTGGGATGCTTTTGTGCGTAAGTGGGAAAAAGAGGGAGGAGAGGAAGATGCCATAAAGTGGGAAGACTTTAAAGCTTTTATGTCCAAAAGATATGATGCCACTGACACAGTAGCAATAGCAAGACAAAAGCTTGACAAAGTATACCAAGGGAATGAAAGTGTGGAGAGGTACATTGAAAGATTTGTTGCTTTGCTTTCGGATATTGAGGTGGAATATGAAATGGTAGAGCAGGATAAGTTGCACTTATTCATGAAGGGTCTTAATGTGCAGTTAAGATTGGCTAGTACCATCAACCCCGGGACAGGGAAACCCTTCACAGACCTGGATGACTTGTGCTCCTTTGTGGTCAAGTATGAAGGTGGTTTCAAGAGTGCCCATGGGGATGCACAGGGAGGTCCCCCCAAGAGGAGGACACTATCAAACTTCCACACCAATCTTGGTGCAGCTCATATCCCAGAGGAAGTTCAAGGGTCACCACCCTTCTGGGGAGCTGTTGGAGGACCCCCTGGTGCACCAGGGAAGGGAAAGTTGGACTCTCGGAAGGTCATCCCCGCTAATAGGGAGTGTTACTTTTGCAAACAGTTGGGCCATGAAGCATGGCAATGTCAGTTGAAAAGGGAGTGGTTGGCTGCTAAAACTAAAGCGGGAGGGTTCCAACCACCAGTCTTTCAACCGGGTTACTTTCCCTCTGCACCACAGGCCCCACCAGTGGTGGCACCAGTGCAAGGAGGGCTTCCACCACCTCAAGGAGGGCAAGGTAATTGGCAAGGGAAAGGAAAGGGAAGAGGGAAGTGGAAGGGGAAAGGGAAGGGGAAACCCAAAACTTGACTCGCAAGGGTCATGGATCCCCATTGTTTGGCCTATTTGTCTTCACTCTCTGAACCCTTTGAGTTGGTAGTACCTAAGAAAAATTGTGCAGAGGCTTGCTTGCATGATTTCTTTGCAAAGAGAAAACATGATCCCAGCCTTGGTGCCTGCTTTGTTGTTAGCCAAAAAGTCTGGAAAAGCAGGAGGTTTTTCTTAGAGTACAGGACAAAGGCCAAACTAAAAGTTCTTGCTCGGGGATGTAGGGGAGAACAATTCATGTTCTCGGGCAAGGCAGGAATATTTCCTTTTTCATTTGTGCTTGCATGTGTCATGCCACAACCATCTTGTCATGTAGGGCATGTGGGAAATCTCTCACCACTCAACCTGACTTTTGCCGTTACTGTTCGAGGCATGGAGTTTCGTGCACTCATGGACACTGGGGCTACCCATTCTTTTGTCCGAGGCAAAGTACTACAAGGGCTTAGGTATCACAAGGAAGCAACAACAGTAGTCCTTGCAGATGGGTCCTTGTCTGAAACCAAGGGGAAGGTTGACCTTAGTGTTAGGTTCACCCCTTCGGTAGTCACCCGCCATACTTTCTTTGTATGTGATTCTATTATGGAGGGGGTGGACCTCATTCTGGGACAAGACTGGATGTCTCTAAGGGAGGCCACAGTCAGTGTTGGGGTTGGAAAGGCACAAATAAAACATCAAGGGAAGTGGGTAACGTTGGACCCTCACAGGAAAGTCTTACCCTGCACGTTGCAATGGGGTATGAACATAGTGAGGAAGGGGAAGAACAAAGTAGATCAATGGAGACTTTGTCTGTTGAATGTTGTCATGAGACCTGAAGAGTATGCATGGGATGAGCAGGAGTCATCCCTGGAGGAAAACGGGCTCGATCCCTCCGACGACGAATCAGGCACCTCATCAACCAACTCCACGGGACCGGGTACCCAGGGCGGGCCGGTCCCGGAATTATTCTCGGAACCCCTAGTGGAGGGGGAGGAAGAGGGAATAATGGAGGGGGAGGAGGAGAAGCCAACGTCGTCGTCGGGTAAGTTCACGGGATCCTTGGGACTGGAGGAGGTGTTGAAGGGCAAACCGGAACAATTGGGGGTGCTCCTTAGGGAGTACAGTGATTTGTTTCCTCAAGGTTTGCCAGGATTGCCACCGCATAGACAGGTGTATCACACCATCAGGATACAACCTGGCTCTGTACCTCCTAATAAGCCTGCTTATCGTTTATCTTCTCTAGAAATGGAAGAGTGTACTAAAACAGTGGATGAGCTTCTCGCATTAGGGCACATCCGGCCCAGTCACTCACCTTATGCATCTCCTGTTCTTTTTGTTAAAAAGAAGGAAGGAACTTATAGGATGGTAATTGATTATAGAGCTGTCAACCAGATTACCATTCCGGATAGGTACCCCTTGCCCCGGATTGATGATTTGCTTGATAGGCTCAAAGGAGCAAAGGTCTTCTCAAGCCTGGACTTATTGAGCGGATACCATCAGGTCCGGCTTAAAGAAGAAGATATCCCAAAGACAGCATTTAGAACACCATTCGGGTTGTACGAGTTTCTGGTGCTCCCCTTTGGTTTAACGAATGCTCCGGCCACTTTTCAGCGGCTGATGAATGAAATCTTCCATGATTTCATTCGGGAGGGATTTGTCGTTGTCTATTTGGATGATGTGCTCATTTTCAGCAAGGATGAAAACATGCATTATGTTCATTTGGAAAAAGTCTTCGCTCGCTTGCGAGAGAAGCAACTCTTTGCCAAGCTACCCAAGTGTGAGTTCATGCGTTCTGAACTTCGATACTTGGGGCATATCATTGGAAGGGATGGATTAAAGGTGGACCCACAAAAGGTGGAAGTAGTCAAGGAATGGCCCGTACCCAAAAACACCACGGATGTCCGTAGGTTTCTAGGCCTTGCAAACTACTTCAGGAAGTTTATCAGGGACTTCAGTGCCATCGCTGCTCCCTTGACAAAGTTGTCAAGCAGCAAGAGGGCATGGGAATGGGAATTGGAACAGGAGGAATCTTTTTCAGCATTGAAGACTGCTTTGGTAGAGGCCCCTATCTTATCACTACCTGATCTTCGGAAACCATTCCAAGTGACATGTGATGCAAGTGATTTTGGGGTGGGAGCAGTTCTCATGCAGGACGGGAAAGTAGTAGCATACTATAGCAAAAAGTTGAATAGTGCAGAGCGTAACTATTCTGCTACGGAAAGGGAATTGCTGGCTGTAGTGTATGCTCTACAGGAATGGCGATGTTATGTGTTAGGAAAACCAGTCACCGTAACCACTGACCATAAGTGTAATACCTTTTTGCAACAACAGGCAGGACTTAGCCCGAGAAGAGCTAGGTGGGCTGAGTGATTGCAGGAGTTTGACATACTCTGGGTTTGGGAGCCAGGCAAGACTAACGTCGCAGATGCCTTGTCCAGGATCCCAATCCTCGCGGCCAGGCAGCTCCGACGCAACGTCGAGCCAGCGGAGCCCGAGCTCAGGAGTGTCAAGCCCCGGGTCGCAATGGACTCCGGCGGGAGGGCCCGCCCGAGCGGAGTCACCCAGCAGCTTGACACGTGTGAACCCTTCCTGGAGTTAGTAAAAAGGGCATACATGGATGATGAGTGGTTGGGAAAGAGGTCGAACAGAAGGAAGGTGCATTTCAGGAATGGGATATGGGAATATGGGAAGGAGGGACGGAAGTATGTCCCAGGGCATTATGAGGTGAAGGATGGGGAAGGAGTCGTGGGGAGAAACCTAAGACAAGATATACTCAAGGCATTGCATGAACCTTTGTATGTGGGACACCCTGGTTTTGCCAAGATGTATGAACTGGTGAAACGGGAATGGTGGTGGCCGGGAATGACAGAGGACGTGCGGGAATATGTTGCCTACTGTGATTCTTGTCAAAGGGTCAAAGCTTCAAACAAGTTGCCCGCAGGCCTCCTTCACCCCTTGCAAATCCCGACTAGGAAATGGCAAAGCATTTCCATGGATTTCATAACGGGGTTGCCACGGAGTGCAAACGGGAATGATGCCATATGGGTTGTGGTGGACCGGTTAAGTAAGTGTGCTCACTTTGTGCCCACCACCACAAAAGCTGACTCATATGATGTAGCAGTTTTGCTAAGGGATAAAGTCTGGAGATACCACGGATTTCCAGAGGAACTTGTGTCGGATAGGGATCCTAAGTTTGTGAGTAAATTTATGGATATACTCCTAAATTTAACAGGCTGCAAACCTGCACGGTCTACAGCCTATCACCCACAATCTGACGGACAAACGGAACGGGTTAACAGGATTCTTGAGGACTACCTCAAACATTATGTTTGGGATAAGCCTAAAGAATGGGAAAACCATCTGGCTGTTGCAGAGTTCGCCTATAACAATACATGGCAAGCCTCGATCAACACCACACCGTTCCGCTTGACATATGGTCAGGATCCAAACATTCCATTTGCTATGGGACACATGGAGGGGGGGAAAGCAGATCGGGCAGATCTTTTCCTCCGGAAGATGCAAGACTCCCTTACTCTTGCACGGAAGTTTTTGGCTGCAGCTCAGGAGCGGCAGGCGGCCCAGGCGAACCGCCACCGCCGGGCTGTGATCTATAAGAAGGGGGACCTTGTTCTCCTTCGGACGAAGTTCCCAGCCGCCCTGACGTCGCAGAAGTACATAAAGCTTGCCAGGCGCCGGATTGGACCCTTCCGGGTCACTGCCGTCCATCCCAACTCTGTTGAGCTGGACGTCCCCGCCGCCTTGAAGTTTCACCCACGCATAAACGTGGAATATGTGGACCTCTACAAGGGGCCACGTAACCCAGACCGCCTCAGCATTTACAAATACCAGCCGGGACCACGCATGGTCAAGGGCGATGACGGCACGGAGAATGCCGAGTACGTCGTGGACGGCATCCTTGGTCACCGTCCCTTGATGAAGGGGAACCGGGCCCTCCACTTCCCGGACGGTACCCCAGCCTACCAATACTGGGTACTGTGGTCAGGTTACGACGTCGGAGACGACTGGGAGCCCTTGGACATGTTCGACCACGCAAAGGACACCATCAACGCCTACCACCGTCACCAGGAGTTGGGCCCGCCCAAGTGGGGCGAGACGGCCGTTTGAGGCCTTTCCCCTGCTGCCCGCTCCTCCGGTTGGTTACCTTGGCTTTGCTCTCTTTAGGAGGGAGTCCTTGTCGGGTACGCAAGGATCTGCACAGACAAGCCGGTGGTATGATTGCAAATGTGTGCACCCCCTCGGGATGGGATTGGGAGTGGGTCGCCCACTCCGGTGTGGGTGGACAGATGTCACACACCATGGCATGTTGCAGCCCGGAGTCTGCACGCTTTGGATAGGTGGGGGGGGAGTACACCTGCTAGCACAAGCAATCAGTTGTGGATCCTGGGCACTTTTCTTGTGATGGGTGGACTATGTGACTAGAAGGGACTTGGAAATTGGAGAGGGATTGGGGATTCTTCTATGTGACTGGCAGGTCTTGGACTGTCTATGTCAATAGGGGGACTTGGACTCTCTTGAAATCTTGGACCTTGAACGTTGGACTTTGTTTCTTTGTTTGTTTGTTTGTTTGTTCCTTTTGGATCATGGTTCAGAGCCAACGCAACCCGAGTCGTTCGGCATGAACTGGAATGTGTACCTTATGCGGATTTGTACAGTATGTTGACTTGGGATCATCCATTACGGGAACGGGACTCATTGGGAGCATGGAACTTCTCCATGGAAGTTCCCTACTTTTTGGACTTAAGCACTTTAATTATTCTTTTGTGTTGTATGTTTTTGGATTAGATTTTTATGTTCTCTTGGACTTGGGAAATGGGACACTTGTTTTTCATGTTTGAGCGTTTATTTCTTCATGTTTGTTCTTCGAATAAGATTAGACGCAAGTCTACCTAGTGTCCTGGAAAAGCCATAAAAAAATAAATAAATGGCAAGGAAGTGTTTACTTGGAGATATTCTACATTGGAAGTGGGGACCCCATGAACCACCAATTCGGCAGGGGTCAGACGGCAGTTGGAGGTTTGGGCCGTCCAGTTTACCGGTTTCTCTGGTTGTTCTTCTCAGTGAAAATCCTCGAGTGGGTTTGCATGAGGACATGCAAAGGACTAAGGGGGGGATAATGTAACGGAATGCGAGGATTTCCGAGCATTTCGGGACATTTGCGGGAGACGCCCTTTGGCGCCATACTGCACGCCCGTGGGAGCCACGTGGTTAGCCGCTCGAACGAGAGTAGCACCTTCCGTCGGTGATGGTTGCTTACGCCATGCATAGTTGGCACTCCGTCATTGCGTGTGTTTGATGACAATAATTGTCACCGTTAGCACGCCAGCGAGTGGACGATCTAGGGCTCTCACGAAGGATAGAGAGACAGAAGTCGTACATGGGCCGAGTCCGAATCATAGGCGTCCCTTGGCTAGGAACCCGCGTGCCGAGTAGATTAACACGAGAGGACAGAACTGGAGAAACCACAAGGGTAAGCTGTGTGGTGGGGTGGTTCTTGTAAACGCTTGCTTGCCCCAAGTGACGGACCTCGTGTCGCGCCTCGTTCCTTGCTCCCTTCCTGCCTTACTTCCTTATAAATTCCGCTGAGTTATTACAAAAATGATGGTAACCTGCTTTGAAATCTGTGAGACACAGCCAGTCTCCTGGCCTGGCATACTGTGGCACGTCGGTCAGTTTTTCATACGTGAAACTGACATATTTATCAAACAGGTTAATATACCTAGCGTCCAGAATCAGACGCAACTTGCCCTTTCTATTTGCCACCACCCCCAGCCCACTGCACACCTGTACCTTGTCGCCTGTGACTTCCATTAATGCCCCTGTGTGCAGTAAGTCTTCTAAAGACGCCTTGACAAACTCTGCATGCAGCTCAACCGATTTTCTATTAGCAAACTGTACCTTCCCAGGCCTGTCTCCTTGCAGCAGCTCTCGGACCCTTTGCCCTTGCCCTGGCAGTGTGGTCTTTAGTAATTCTACCACTTGTTGTTTCCTATCTTGATACCTAGGATGTTCCGACTGTGTCTTGGAATCTGCCCCTACCCATTCCAGCTTGATCCCATGCCTCAGCCAGTTCAGCACTTTCTGCTGTTCAGCAGTCAAAGGCGCCTGCCCTTGTGCCCACACGAAATACCTCTCCCAGGCTTTTAGCCGACTATTGGGTACCCCTGCCACAAACTCTTCGTCTTTTAAAGCCCTGTCCCACTCCTGCGCTAGTAGGCGTGGGGATCCTAGCTCAGGCCCTTCACCTGCAGACACGCCTTCCTCCTGCCACGCCCTTAACGCATGCTGCACCTCTTCCCATTCAACATCTATCTTTGGTAGGCCCCTGGTAAGCCCTGTTGCGCATGTGGCAACTTGTGGCGCTTGCCCCTGCTCACTGCCAGTCCCAGCATGCTGCCCTGCTGCTTCTGCCCAACCTGCCTCCCTCCAGCCAGGTTCTCCAACCTCCAAATCTCCCATGGACACTCCCTCACCTGTTATAACCTTGGCTGGGCACTCGTAGATGCCACCCCCTGACCTCTGTGGGCAGCGGCATGCTGAAACTTGCAACCCTCTATCCCTGCAGTGGCATTACATTCTCCATCCAGCCACCAGCCCCTGCAGCAGTGTGTGGGCTCTGGCTTGGCATTGGGATAATGGGTAAGGTCGTACCCTCCTTTAAACAATTCCTTCCTTGCTCTCCCACCCGCCGGGAATCCACGGCCTCTCCCTGCCGGTGGCCTGTAGTTGGGTACGTAGCTTTGCACGGATGCTGTACGTTGAACGTTTACCGCCAGCAGTTGAGATGCAAATTGTTCCTTCCCAGCTTCTGAGGCCAGCTTTCTTAACTGGGCGCAGTGCAGCTCCCAGTGTTCGGCGAACAAGTAGTCCAGCAAACCGATTATCTCTCCAGCCTGCGTCCCGCGCCATTCTTGTACCATATTTCTTTCCTTAGCCTTGCATCCTTGCACCCATTGCCAACCTTCTTTATCCGTGGGATTCCGGGAGGTCTCCCCACCGACTCTCTCTCACGATCGTCCACCGTCCGGACCCCACTCGCTTGCCTCCATGCCCACTTCCCCTACAACTAAATATGTTTTTCAAGTACAATAAGCCCAAGTGTCCATCTGGTCGCAAGCAAGTCATGTTTAGCGCGCCCTTCCCTTAGCCCCTGGGGGTTCCAGTCACCTGCCTGGCACCAGCCTGCCAACCTCCTCATCCCAGCCCTTGCAGCCAAGGTTTTTCTCACCCTTGCATGCTAACTGACATTTTTACACTGCACCAACCGGTGTGACTTTCCCAGTTAATCCCCTCATGTGCCCCTGACCTTCCTACTGCTTGCCCTCTTAGCCCATCCAGCCTATTAACCTGCAACTCTGGCATTGCTGTTGTATCTGCACTCCCATAATTCCTAAGTGTCTGTGGACGCTTGCTACCATAGAGTAATAGTATGAGGTTTCTCCCTTGCAGCTCTCTACTACCTGAGCGACCACCTTCTATACCGCCTGCAGATGCAACCTTTAGTCTAGGGGCGACGCCCAACGTGGAGAGTCATCCCTCCAGCCTCACCACTGGCTTCATATAAAAATAATCACACAGATATAAGCATGCATGAAATTATGGAAACGTTGTTCTGGCCTGCATAGTTCTGAAACCCCCCCCCTTCTCTCTCTCTCTCTCTCTCTCTCTCTCTCTCTCTCTCTCTCTCTCTGCTCTTAACCTAGCAGACTTCTGAAACTTGTGCATTATCCCGTGGCTGGCTAATCACTTACCTTTTCCTTAGCTTCAAGCTTCTTCATGTCTGAAAACCAGGCCTCTATCGACAAGTCTGCATATTCTCCATTGACCAGGTTCTTGCCCTGCTTGAGCTCATCTGCAGCCAGTGCCAGCGCCTTCTTGTACAGGTCTGTCGCGCCCCTTTCCGTCTTCCTGTAAGCCTTGCTGCAGTCCTGTCGCAGTTCTGCTGCCCTCCTGGCCAGCTCCCGCCATTTCTCTCTATTTTCGTTCTTAGTAGCTGGTGCCACTCTCTCCTCCAAGGCCTTGATTTTGTCCCTGGCGCTGCCCTGCGCCCCTGGCTTACCTCAGCCTCCTTTGCACTGCCATAGCAGATACCAGCACCTAGCTGGTCTCTTCTGCTGTTCCTTGCCTTGTTACCATCTAACCTGCCCAACCCTGGCACCCCTCCTAAACTAACTTTATTGAGGAGCATGTGACTGTAATCGTCAACCACCTCTCTGTGTAATTCTGTACAGCACGCATGTTTGTAATCTAGCATAGCAGTATCACTTACCTTCACTGTACCTTATTTTTTTTTTTTTTTTTTTGTACCTTATGTCAAGTCCTTGTACTGACTGTCCTGCTGGTTAAACGCCAGGATTTTATAACCATGTCTCAATACCTATATTCCTTATGTGGTTATGTGACTGCAAGTACTTCTATGTGTGTTTAATAACCAACGTCACTGGGCCTTAAATTTGCTGTACAGTTGTGTGTTAAGCCTACTTAGTTCACAAGAGGGCTGCTCTGTCTTAATCAACCTCCCTGCTTCCGTTTGCCTTGCTGGTCCAACCCCATCCAGCTCCATCCTCTCTCCACGAGGATCCAGCCCCCTTGGGCACCTTACCATCTAGTTCCATCCTCTCTCCACGAGGATCCAGCCCCCTTGGGCACCTTACCATCCAGTTCCATCTCCTCTCCACGAGGATCCAGCCCCCTTGGGCACCTTATCATCCAGTTCCATCCTCTCTCCACGAGGATCCAGCCCCCTTGGGCATCTCCCGCTGCCCCTACCTGGCAGCCCCGTCTTATGCCTTTAACCTCCAGGGTCACAGCCCACCCTTCCCAGCTCGAGTCCCCTGGCTGGTCTTTGCCCTCCAGCCCCATCCTTTCTGCAAGATAATCCACTCCCCTTTTGGCACCCGCTGCTGCCCTGCCCTCGCAGCACTGTTTTTCCTCCCCCTCTCCAAGGGATATGCCTCCCTTACTTAGCTAACCTGATTTACCTCTCTCTCCCAACACTCACCGCTCACGACAACTAAATCTATCCTTACTTTTGCACACTTCAGGTCCCTTGCTCCCCTGGAATAGGTCTCACAGCGTTAGCATGCCACACAGGTTTAACTTCTTGCAGCTGCACAATCAATCATGCCCTTGGGCCAAAATAACACAATCCTCGGCCAACCGAAATTGCCGTGCTTAAAATAACTTACCTTGTTGACTTGGGCCACTTTCTCTGCTTCAGTTCGAGGTTTCTTTTTGACCTCTTCGGACTGTGACGAAGACGCACTGCTTGAGCGGCTTCTTGATCTCTTGCTTGTGCCTTCGATTTTTTCTTTGGTTTTGACCTTTTTTGTTATCTTCGCTGGCGGCGAACCAAGACTTTGTCTGGCAATTTGTGCGCTGTATCCCACCCACACTGCCGGCGGTTCTATCTTTGTGACAAAAACCCGGTCTAGCTTGTCGAATATTGATGGAGGCGTCAGTAGCACCCTCTCAGGATCAAACTGGGCTACTGCATCTGGGTTTTTAAGCACAGCCTCAGAGTATTCGCGACCTGCGCTGACCAGACTAGTATGCACCACAACCACAGTGTGCGGAGCGTCCCCTGGGGACCGAACCGCCGTCTTACAGACTAACTTCACAAACTGGTTTTGCGTCAGAGCATCAATGTCGCCGAAATGAACCGCTGCCACCTCGTAAAGCTTATGTGGGGTTCCCTCCCTGCTTAACAGCACGCTACATAACGTCTTACTCGACGGGGCTTGCACCCCAAGCTCGTCTGGGGCCTCTAAGTTCGCTGCCCAGGCTTCGAACTGCCCTGCAAACCTCCCAGGTGCTCTGGCACCAAACTCCATGCTTCGAAACTCGCACTATCGTCTTATATTACCAAAACCAGTGGCGACGGCCACTAACAACAATGAAGGTGCGTAGAGCCACCCGTCCCCCGGGTATATCAGTCAAGAGGGAGGGACCCACCTAATGGTTTCCTCAGTTGCTTGTTTGAATCCTAGCCTTTGGTTTTCTATATCAACTAGCCTGTTCCCCCGTTGTTTCACCTGAAATATCCTTGATTGTCCATTCGTGATCTGGAGTCACGTGCTTGTTCGCCATTAGTCAATCCTTCTGGGGGTTTACCAGCCCTCCCGTGGCAATGGAATTTTCCGTGGCAGTGTACTATACGTACATGCTTTACAGGTTACCCTGAATGGTTTACGGATAAGATACACTTCGGCTTGCATTTTGCTGTACCTTGGGCATAAGTTTGTCTCTCGTCGTGTTAGCTCGCACATCTGACTTCACGTCAGTTATAACTTGTCCAGGATACTGGAATCCAAGGTTATCCCCCAAAGTAAGTACACGTCTATACACACTGCAAGCATACCGCAGCACGTGGTCCCACAAGATGTGTACATTCAGCATTTGCGGAATCTGAACTGATGCGTTACCTCTGATGGCATGCCGGTGCTACATTTTCTGTACAACCAGCAGAATAGGCAATGGAATCCTCTGCCATATATGGCAGAGGTATACGATACAACTGTGAATATCTGTACAGAGCCAGAAACATCAGACCCCACGTGACAGGTATTTCCGTGCATGTCCTAGCAACTCTGTCCCAGAACATGTCTCAGCAACACGTTACGAGAACATGTTTCAAACACCTTCTTCTTCAACACTGCATCAACAAATGTCTCAACAGTGGCATCAACAAGAGATGCACGGTGCAGCTGCCTCTCTCACACCAGGCCACATTTTAATGCTTGCTTCATACAAACGCTGGCGCGCGCGCGCCTTACACACACACACACACACACACACACACACACACACACACACACACACACACACACACACACACACACACACACACAACCCCAACATGGTGTACACCAGAGCTTCACACCTGGGCCGTGGTCATATGCACCCTTTCAACAGTAAAATCCATCTTGAGGACTGCATGAGGTACGCACACCAATGGCCAGGGCTATGCTCTCCACAAACATTTCTTGGCTGATTCCACACCCCCCCTCCTTTCTCCCCAACCCGATGCTGCAGCCCCTCCTGCTCTAAAGCCAGATGGACCCCAACAGCAGCATCTCTTCTCCGAAGCCCCGCTAAACTCTTTCGAACATGCTCTGGCGAGTGAAGGCAGAATGCCTGTCACGAATGCAACCTGCTGCTGCAGGTTCAACCATGTGACACCTTCGGCAAAGGATACACCCTTGTTGACAGGCTTTGCCGTACCAAGCCAATAGGGTAGGCAAGGTTGTAACCTACAGGGTAGGCCTTAAGAGTCTGTGCCAGCCTCTTGCAAGAAGTCGCTGCAGATTTCCGAACCAATTCTGCACCTGAAAAGTGGACACAGCTGCCCCGGGACTGTCCCCCCAGAACGTTAGGAGTGAACGAAAGTCCCACAAAGATATTATCATTACTGTTATTCTTCTTTTTCATTCACTCGGAAGTCGTTTATACTGAAAGAATTTCAAACCTTTTTAGAAGAGTAGAATAACTTTCAGGCCTTGACGAGCAGACGAGCCTGCGTATCACAGCCACTGGATGCGTCGTCCGGGGTTGTCTGTGGCCCCACTAGCAGCCACCCGTCTGTGCAGCCAGCGCTGCCTATGCAACCGCTGGCGTACCAAGCCAGTGGGCTTGCACAGGCAGAATCAAGAGGCCTTCTCGGGGCTCAGCAGCACGACGGGCGCCCAAAGGGCCCCGTGGCCCATTGCGAGCGTATCAAGCAAGTGGGCTTGGACAGACATTATGGAGAGGCCTTCTCGGGGCCAGCAGCACGGCGGGCGCCCAAAGGGCCCTGTAGCCGCGTTGCCAGCGTATCCAGCCAGAGGGAGTGCACAGGGCCTATCACGAGGACGTCTAGGAGCCCAGCAACACAGCAGATGCCCAGTGGGCGACAGACGTGGGAGCGCGGAGAGGAATAGTCACCAGCGGCTTGGAGTGCTCCACAGCCACCTGAGCTGTGGCAGATATGAAAGCAGCCACCCGTAGGGCTGCATGCACCAGCCGAGTCGCCAGTGCGCTGCACATCTGCATCGGCCTCTCGCTCTGCTCCTCCCCACATAGGCAAGCCACGCTTCATCACTGTGTCGGGCAGAGTGGGATCAGGGTTTTGGGTGTTTTGTGGTAAGGCTATGGTGCTCTGCTTCCTGTGTCCTTGAAGTGCTCCCCCCTCTCCCCTTTTTCCAATCCCCTCTCAATCAGGGCATCCAGCCGGAATTGCACGTGCTGAATCACATGGCTCCATGCCCCCGCCCTACTGCAATGTTAAGGCAGACAATGTGCAGACTGTTTCCAAGATCATAGCCGAAAGGGTCTTCTGCCAGGAATGGTGTCACCCTTACCCTTTCTCACATCCTTCCCATCCCTGCTGACTGACTGTCAGTGGGAGAGGGCTGGTTGTCTATGGAGGGGCGCCGACTGTCAGTGGGAGAGGGCTGATTGGCAGTGGGAGAGGGCTGGTCAGTGGGGGATGGCTGATTTCCAGTGGGAAGGGGTTGACTGTCAGTGGGGGAGGGGCTGGTCACTGGAGAGGGATTGTCAGTTGCAGAAGGTTGGTTGTCAGTGGAAGAGGGCTGGTTGTCAGTTGCAAGAGCTGGTTATCAATGGTAAGGGGCTGACTGTCAGTCAGAAAGGCAGTGTGCTATTTAGGGTTAATGGCTTAAGGGTTGTTTTTAAGTGCAAGAGGGCTGGATGTCACTTGGGGGGGGGCTGATTGTAAGGGAGGGAAGGGGGGGAGGCCTCATGCTCACCTGAGGGACGCAGAAGGAGATGCCCTGAGAGACCACGAGCGCAGCAGCCAAGCCGAGCTCCACAAAGGCCCACACTAGATCCACAGGCTCGACAGACAGAGGCGGGGGCCCTCGGGCGCTCCGCCCGGGTCCCCAGGGCCCATCGGCCCCGTCCTCAGGGCGCACTGCTGCTATGGTCCAGATAGCCCTGCTCCCGAGTCCCTCACCGTTTGCCAGCAGTACCCCTAGCGGGCCCGGGGACGCCGCATCCGGCCCTTTCGGGAGATGACCCTGTTCTGGGACGGCTCGAGGCTCTGCGGGGGAGGACTGCGGGGAGTCTCCGTGCCGGTGCGGTGCCTTCGAAATCCCGGGCCTCCCCCGATTTGCTGTCGGCCCGTCCAAACTGCCCGCAAACGCATGTCCCTCTGTGCAAGCCCCGAAGTCTGCCACTGGGGAGGCTTTTGCTTCTTCCATGTCCTGCGTAAGGGGATCGGGACCAGCCGCAGCACGAGCGACGGGGCCTGAGACCTCGCTGGTCATGGAGCTGGGACCTTGGTGGTAACCGGTCGTTGGATGAGGAATGCGGGTCCCCTCGGGGTGCTCGGGAGCTGCTGGAGGCTGGAACCCCGCGGGGATGTGCGTTCGCCTGGGGGACCCGCAGGGACATTCCTGGGCTTTGGGGCTCCCATGCTGCGGGCCCGAGGATCCAAGCTCTTTGTGTGACCAGGAGGGACCTGAGGCCTCGACGGTTGGCACTCCTCCATGGAGCTCCCAAGAGGGCTGGGAGGCCATGCCCAGGCTCGTGGTGTCTCCCTCTGCTGCACAGCAGCCATCGTTTGGCTCTCTGGAAAGCTCCACAGCACAACCAGGGTCCCTGAACGAGCCAGAGCCTACGGGCACAGGGTTTGGCTCCCTCAAGGGCTCCGAAGGCTCTGTTGAGGGCTGCTGCAGTGCAGAACCGCCTGCCACCCTTGCCGGTCCCTCACCGGCGCCGCATGTGGGGGGAGAGTGCGATGCAGCTTGCAGTTCCCCTGTAGGGTCCCGTGGGGCACCGCACTCAGGCAGCCCCCAGGGGGCACCGGCACGTGCGGAGTGTAATCCACTGTCAGATGCCGATGGGAGCCCCCAGGCGGGACCCTGTGGTGCGCGATGGTCTCCGTCGGCATCGTTCGGTCCCACAGAGGGCTTCTCATGAGGGCGGTGTCCCAGGGCCAAGGGCGTCACCGAGGGATCGCCCTCACTGTGACCCCGCGGTACTGTGACGAGACCTCCCAGAGGTTCCCGCTCTTTGTGGGCATGGCTGTTGATGTTTCCGGAAGCAGTGTGTGGAGTTGGACCATCCGCCCAGGCAGCGGCCTGGGGAGTGGGAACACCTTCTGCGGGACCGAGCGGTTTGCCAGCAGCCACTGCTCCCCCACGCCCAGTTGCGCGGAGTTGATGAGGGTCGGAACCCATGGGAGGGGCCCCATGATAAGAGGCGCCCGAGTGGGGATTCCCTCCTGGGCCTACTTGCGAAGGGGTTGCAAAGGGGGAGGGGGCCACGGGGTATGCGCGGAGCCCTTGCGGGCCGTGCGGTCCCCTCGCTTCAGCATCGCCGACCGCGGACCCGTGCAATGGGGCCCCCTGCCCTGCAGGATCCAGTGTATCCCTCGGCAGGCCTCCAGCAAAGTTTGGTGTCGGAGAGTCCCGCGAGAGCACGTGACCAGTTCCCAGGAGCCCCGCATTCAGTGGACCAGGCTGACGGGGGTCCTCCCGTGCGGCAGCGGGGAGAGGGGCCCCCGGGACGGGGGCCTGGTCGGGGCTGGGGAGACCTCCGGAACTCCCGGAACTGCGGCCCGAGAGCGAGCGTGCCGACCCTGCACCGGGCGAAGGCGGCCCGCCGGAGGTACCGGCCGCCCGAGACGCCGCAGAGGAGAGCTGGGTGAGCGCCTCCCACTCCCGCACCGCTTCTGCAACGGTCCACTCCGTGCTGTCGGCTCTGAGGCAGCTTGGGATCTCAAGGCGCTGCAGCTCCGCCATTGTCTGCAAGATCTGGGTCGACAGCCCGGATTTTTCACACCGTAGCCCGCCGCCAGCTTCACGCTCGGGGCCCAGGCCGTCGGGCCCCTGAGATGATGGCACGTCCAGGGACTGCAGCTCGGCTAACTTCTGTAAGAGGCGGCCGGACAGGCCGCTCCGCTCCCTCTGAAGCTCTCCTGCGTCGCAGGTGCCCTGCTCGGCGTCGGCCCCCCGCTCGGGCTTGAGGCACGGCGGCATGCCTAGAGACTGCAACTCGGCTATTTTCTGAAGCAGACGCGCCGAGACGCCGCCCCTCTCGCCTGCGGACGCTCCTCCTCCTCGTCCCCTGCCGTGTCCTTTCTCAAGGTCTTGGGCTGGGGCCCCGTATCCGCCAGATTCCCTTTCCACATCCCGCTCGACTGCGTCTGCGCTCGCACCCGCGCTTCCGCTACCCGCCGCCTCGGCAACTTCTCCATCAGGTTCTCCGCCCCAAGGCTCCCGCTGACATCCTCGGTGTGGATCCCCTAGCACTGGAGTTGCAGAAGGGCGGCGCCCGGGAGGGCCCCCCGGGCCGTGCCGTGCCCCTAGGGTGGCCTGCTCGACAGCTGGCGGTGCCTGGGTACCCGGGCCCGCGGCCCAGCGGCCCGGTTCCTGCCCTGGCGCTAGGGTAGCATGCTCCACAGGGGCTGGTCTCTGGGTGCCCAGGCCCCTGTCATGCGTGCTCGGAGTGGTTGAATCCGCAGAGCCTATCGAGGCCGTTGCTTGCTCAGGCAATGAGGGCGGCGGAGCAGGGCTGTACGGGCCTGAGGACGGTGGGGCGGCCCTGGTGGGCGTTTCCGCAGCCATCCGTGCGCCGATATTGGTCCTTGGGCCATCCTGATGTGCGGCCGCTCCCCTAGGGCCTCGTGCACTTGGAGCAGGGGCCACAGGCTCCCAGGGGCGGAGCGGAATCGTTCTCTGGTCCCCCCCGGCTTGTGCGGGACCATGTTGGAGGGACGGGCCCGCCAAGGCCTGCGCGGAGCGCTGCAGTCCTGGGGCCTCGAGGGACTTCGTGGGTACCGTGGCCAGGCCCCCGATATGCAGGTCGGACCCCCAGGCCTGATTTGGGGCTGTCGAGTTTTGAGCTGCGCTAGAGTGATTGGCAGCAGGACGGGTGGGGACGCCGGCTGAGGGCAAATGATAGGGCCCGAGGGTGGGACGGAGCCCTGAGGCGGACGATGTGAAGGGCGACTGTAGGGGAGCTGAGGGGACCGAGGGGATCGACGCGGAGCCCACAGGGGCGGGGGAGGCCGGGGTGCCAGCCCCCTGGCTGGTGGAATGCAACAGCGCGGCCAGCTGGGCAAGGGGGAGTGGGGGGGAGGGACCGAGGATACTGGAGACGGTGCGAGGCGGCGAGCGAGAAGAGGAGGTTTGGCCTGGAAAGGGCAGCGGTACAATCCCGCCCCGTGGGGGGGAGCTGTACGTCTTGTGCATGCGGTACACCTTCTGGAGGTGCTGGATCCGCCTGGCCGCTGCCTCGAGGCGGGGCTCCTGCTCCCCTGCCCTGCTCCTGCCAAGCCTCTCCAGCATCTGCTCAATAAATTGGTTGCTGGTCATGGAGCCAAGGAGGGCCTCCCCCATGCCGGCTGCCAAGGTTGTACCTGCAGGGGGTACTGGGTTCATGGAGCGGGCAGCCTCCCCCATGCCAATTGCCACTGCGGTTCCTTGAGAGGTTACTGGGTTCCAAGTGAGGTCGGCCTCCCCTGTTTCCCAAAAAAGGAATGCGGAGTAAACAAGTTGATAAAGGCACAGCATAACGCAAGTTAATTATTGGAGCGTGAAAGATTGCTTCTGGTGAAGGCATTGAAACGGTGGTGTTTCAGCTACTTCGTTGTTTCGAAATTGGTAGGGCTCTTTTGGTTGTGGAGGGGCGTGGAGATGTCTTCTGCACCCCACTTGAGATCGACCCCAGGCTTGAACTTCTGCCACAGGCTCTTGCTTGAGCTGTCTAAGTACCTAGTTCGATTGCCAATACCGTTCCGTCATTAATGTGAGATTCAGCGTGGTTTTAAGATTTTGACGGGCATCCCTCAACATTTGAAGGAGACAACACTCCCAGGCCAGGCGCATGGTGCTGCTTGAGGCAAACTGTCCGACTAGCTTATCAGGTTAAAATGCCCAGCAATCGCCACAACAGTCACAAACTAGCTGCCTGACTGCTCTGGGCGTGGCATCAGCAAGAAAGAGCATTGCACAAAATTTGGCATTGGAAGACTACCCGGGAGTTGAGTACTCAACTGTGATTTGCAGGTTGCAGGGAGGAGACGAGACAGAGTTTTGGAAGATTTGGAAGTCAAGTCCGTAGCTATGTATCTATTTGCATCAATGCAATGGCCACCAAAATGGAGAGCAGTACCACCAGTGTGTCGACAATTAATAGACGGACCCCTAAGTTGGATTAAGTATGCTGTGCACAGGTCTTACAAGCACAGGTCTGTCCTGATAGATTCTGAGTTACCTCCTCCTGCTGTTCCAGCAACTTCAACTGCCAGTCTGGTCAAAGGTGTCATTGCAGGAAGACTTCCCTGGGGTTGTGCCCCGTTCAAAGCTACATCCTTGCGGACCTCGATGCGAGAAATTCCACCTGTTAAGATTACATGCGAGTATATCACTGTGGTCAGCGTAAAACTACAGGGACTAACACAGCCCTAAGCTGGACAGGCGATGTCGACATCCAAGACATACAACCCAACTCTCGAGCGTGAAATGGGGTCATCTTGCTTTGCATGCAGTGTGATTTTGAACAGTCAACGACATGAGAAAGCCATTCGTGCTTATGGAGTCGAACGGGCCCTTTCCAGGGCGTCACTCTTGTACAAAAACTATTTCGCAAGCTTTCAGAGGCAGGATTAACATGCCGACATCGAACATGCTGGCGCCTCAAGATATACCCTAAAGAGGAACATACGTTCGGAGCTGGAAAGCGGCACATTCTCTGTGCGAGGCTCGTCCATGCCTGCGTCGCTTCGTATGTCGTTCAAAGAATACTGCAAAACATTCTGCGCCATACGCTCTACAATAATGGACACAAAATCTTTTAGAATAAACGTCCTGCAAGAACGAAGGCCTCAAGATTGACCACAGTGAAGCCTCTGAGTCGGTCTTTCTGAATTTACGACGAAGTCCCCAGCAAAATAACAGCACAGAGTATGATTTCACATAGAAAGGCAAGTGCGCAGAAACAGTTCGACTGCCTACCGTTATAGCACGGCTACCAATGTGCACAATATGCACTTCCTCGTGGCACCCTCATAGCCGGTATATCCTCCAACAGAGAACAAGGTTGTGTTGGACGTGCGTGTCCCAAGCATTACCCAACACTCAGGCAATATAAGGGGTTTCCACATTATGGCATGAGACCTCCTGATGTATTCCCCCTAGTTATGGAAAGAAAGACCTTCTTCAGGAGCTTTGCCTGCGGACATCGGCCATTGCCCATTGGCCGCCCATGAATCCCGCCCAAGTTCCCAGTTGGAACTTCCAACGAGATACATGTGCCATTTATGGCGTACTTGAATTCATTTTATTAAGGGATCTCGCAATAGATGTAGCATATCTGGCATTGGGCTTTTCCTCTTTGAAAGGGGTGTAGATTTGTTTTTTTTTGGTTTTGTTACGGACAGATCTATGATCACATGGCGTCAGCGACGGACGAGTTGTCAGCTCTAGACGCATTGAGCAAGTTGTACCGACAATTACCGTTTGAATATCTTCTGGTTGGCCATTGCTTAATTGTTGCATCATGGTTCCCTGGGCTCAAGAACCGATTTATGCTCTCTTACTGGGTGCGTGCGTTGCTCAAGCTCTAAACACGAGAGGGGGAAACTACTGCTGTTTAGTAATTTAAACATCAAACTCTTTTTATTTATTTGTTTTCAGTTTAGCTTTCATACTGGGTGACCCCTGGAACGTCATCACCTTCATGACTTGGTCGGTCTTGGGTAGGTTGTTTTGTTGAAATATTCTGGGGCTGTGTATTTAAGTCATTATCAAGCTTACAATGTGTTGTGGAATTTGCACATGAGGTTTGTGGCATTGTTTGTTGTGGCAACGCCATTAGTCCTAATCGATATAAACTAGAGACGTTCGCCATTCGTCATTTCGTCCTAGTTGGGTACAAACCTGGCATTGCAATTCCTCTAGAGCAACATGTCATACGTACATTCTTGACACTGCATCAGAGACAGCATATCAGCACACCTTCAGTCCAACGTCGAACCTGAACGGACTAAATGATGACCTGAAGAATCCGTCTATTCCATTCACTCATATGAACACACTGTATGCTTCCAGGTGAAAACGTTATTATTCAGAGCATGACATCCATGTGTCATGGTTTCTCTTCCTGTCCATCGTTGGCCACTACCCTGCCTGGCTGTTGCTTCTAAGGCAGGCTATGACGTGCGTCTGTTACAAGATCTCTCCATTATTAGTAAAATTAAGCATAGCTTTTGTCCTCACCGAGCACAGCTCCTTTAACTACTCCGGCGGTGGCTACTGTTTAGGATTTAGCTCCCCAAAATCCCAATTTGTATCAGCACGTGCAATTCCTCCATCTCTGCAACTGGGGCTCATACCTGTTTTCCTAAGCAAAATTATCATGCCGAACTGTACAGAGGAGAATCTGCACATTTTAGTCTTGCTGGTGATGCCTAGTGGCACTAATCAGGAACAAAGCCCCAGCATCCCAGGGGAAGTATCAAAAATGGGAATCACACAGTAACATCTTCTCCAGGTCATTGTAGTGGAAGCAGAATAGTCAGCGAGATCATTGAAATGGAAGCAGGCTTATTGGAGCAAGAGAATGTGGGCAGGTGGGTCTCTGCGCCGCCTTTGGAGGAGGAATTGTGTCGGCTCTCCTCCTGCAAGATCCTAAACAGGCTCCCATAGCTCTGTTTTCACATAATATTATTGGAGTCACATGGACCATCTGCTGGTGGCTTGTCAACTACTTCCCATTCGGGATCGTGCACGGACTCGTTACTTTTCTGCCGTTTCGCATCATTGCTAAGGTGCGACATCCTGCATGACTCCCTCTCGCTCCTTGCGTGATCCCTCTCCCTGTACACAGCGGCTGTGCTTTTACCACTTACCACCTCTCAAAACCGAAAGGTTTTTCCTTTCTTCTTTTCTTTTCTACTTGGGTTTTTCCTTTCTTCTCTTGTTGTCTTTTCTACTCTTTTGTTTTTTGTTATTTTCCTGTTGGGGGGGGGGGGGGGTGGTGAGGGTGTGTTTGATATCCCCGGTCCCCACACATTGGTTTCCCCTTGCTGTCGATTTTCTGCGGCGTGGAGCGCAAAGTATCACCAGCTGTGGCTATTTGCAATATTTTTCTGGAAACGACCTGCCGCGCTGCTTGCACAGGGTTATGCTTCTAAATACGCCCTTTTGGAAGGACTGCAAGTTAAATCGCGAACTTACATTTTAGGGGAAAGTTGCCATGTGTTCCGGTCAATGGGGTCAGAATCCGCTGCCCATTTGGGGGCAGGTTGCACAGTCGCAACAGACCCCGGGGGGGGGGGGGGGATGTGAACAGCAGTGGGGATTAGTAGCTTGCCTTTCCATGTAGCAGCATTTATGGTGTCGGGATGTAGCAGCTTGGGGGGACAATCGATTTGAAAATCATGTACATCATACTCCTCTGCAAAGGCACCATCGCCATTTCTCCTCTGCAAAGGCGTGACCGTCTTCTTGACTGAAGAAATGTAGGGGCGGGGCGCATGCTTGCACGCGTGCGTGCGCGTGTTTTTTTGTTATTTGTTCGTCCACTTCTTTTAAATGAATAACACTGGCTTTCTCCTATGCACATGCAAGCCTGGACTCCACAGAAGTACCTTTGAAGGACTGCAAAGCTGCAGGGCAACCGAGTTTGTGGGGCAAGAAGGAGCTGCTGCTTCAATCACAAAGGTGTCGTGAGGTGCTGAACGAGTGTCGGCAGGGGGCACTCTGCCTGAACTGAATTAATCACAAAGATGTCTTGGGGTTTTGAATGAGTGTCGGCATGGGTGCAGTCTTGCCTGAACGTTTTAAGAGCGGGCCTCATAGCAGAGAGGGTCAATTTGGCGGTGCGAATGTTTCCTGGCGTGTGGGCTGCGCCCATTGTTTTGGGAACGGTCGGCGGAAGCGGAGGGAAGCTGGTCATAGATGCCCTGCTTCATTCTGTGGGAGAAATTACCGGTACGTCCTCGTTCTATTTCTCCTCCGGTGAAGAACGAGCGTGGCGGTGACGAAACATTGTCATTTGCATGCAGGAAAACCTGCTTTGGCCAGAAATGCATACGCGCCCTCTTTCTTCTGTCTTGTCTGTTGGGCCCTAATGATGAGAATGCGCAAAGCATCAACACCTGAATGGACAGATCAGTTGTAGCAGACATTGTGGAAGACTCGTTGGAAGTGCATTGTTGAGAGTTTATGTCATTGTCGTCATCATTATAATAACAATTATAATATTTTTTATTGTTGTGGATGGTTTTTTTTGTTGTTGTTGTTGTTGTTGTTGTTGTTGTTGTTGTTGTTGTTGTTGTTGTTGTTGTTTATTTTTGGGGGGGAGGGGGGGAGCAGGGCCTGCGGAGCTGGTATCTCCAGGGTTTCCGATCCGCTCGGGGGCGGGGGCAGCCATAGCTCATTGGTCGTTGGTCCACATCTTCAAGCTGCTAACCCCCGAAGAGGGCTATGCGCTCATCACCACGGTGTTTCTAGTGCACGGCATCCTCAGCGACCTGTTCGGAGCCCCGCTCGACTTCACACACCTTCCAGCACGAGTCGTGCATGCTCTCGTCAATGTGCCAATGCCAGGGCACCCAGGGACGCCCAGCAAGGAGGCGGCACCCTCCAAGGGACCCAAGGCACCGCTCGTGACTCGCCCAGAGCGGCCCGCTCCCGCAAAGCCCACGGCGTCCTCCGCGACCTCCGGTGGCTCTCAGGCCTCCCAGAAGAAGACCGAAAGCAAGAAGGCGAAATAGAACATACTCTTTCTAAAGAAGGCGAAATAGAACGCTGAGTCGCGGAAAGGGATGTGATGCAGCCCTGTCAGTGGTCCTGGCACCGCTCATAGACACCGCAGGATGCGCTGGTGTATGATACATTTAAGGTAAAAGTGTGGTTCATTTGCTCTTCCACCTTCGGACATTCGTGTGGAAGTTAGCTGTTTGGGGCCGCGATTTCCAAGAGCATTCCGGAGGACCTTCTGACATTGTACACTCTTCCTCGTTAGGACATGTGCATGAGAGGACTGCATCACCCTGTAAGGCGAGAGACTGCAGATGGCAAAGCAAACATTTATCCTCTCTTGGAGCCTTCTGCATGGAGAGTGCTACTTGCTAGCGTGCTAAGCCTAGAATTTCTGTTTGCTTTGCAAATTGCCTGGGAACTTCGGCAATTGAAAGGCAACATGGCTCACATGAGGCGATCGGTCAGGTCCGGATGGTGGAGACCTCCTTTTTGGAAGTCCTATAGCTTTAAAGCTATATGTGGGATGTCTTACACATGGCTCCAATTGCTTTAATTTAACCCATTGGACCCATGTTATAAGACATCCCAAATGAACAGGTCGACCTGACGTCATTACTGCAGCTGCAGCCTCCCTGCAGGGACGGGAGGTCAGGACCCCTATTCCAAAGTTTCACAGCAAAGTGTGTGCAGGCGCCTTGTCCCATCACGTGATCACCCGCAGATTCAAAGCACATTGGACATTAGAAAAAGAAGATTGGGGGCGACACCCTAACTCCCACCCCAATCCTCCAGGCAGTTTGACCCCGTGACTATTATAATTGCCATAAGATTATCATCAAAGCACGTTGGACATTGTTTTACACGTGCATGTACGTGGCCTGCGTGACACAAACGTAGGAGCCAACACGCGGCTAGATGTAGGCGCCTGAGAAAGTCGAGTTTGGTGGGTGAGAGGCTGTCGAGAGAGTTTGCCTGACGACTTGTGGAATGAAGGTTGATGTCCACGTCAGCATTTGTGGTACAGATCTTAAGAACTGTACCACAAATACCCCTCAGATGGGCGCCCCTAGGAGGGCTGTAAACGTACAGCCCTCTGAGGGGCAGCCATGGGATTCGGGATTGCTCGCAAACGTTCATTGCTAGTGATGTGGTCCCCTGCAAGGGCTTCCCGGAGAGTTCCTATCCGTTGACTGCCAGTTACGTGGCATTGGCACTGCTATGAGCATGTGCTGAATTCGGGCTGCCTAGGCGCATCATTCCTATCCTGATGCGTCTTCCCCCTCAGCCGCAGGGGCTCACGCAGAGCCTGCCTCTGGATGGAATCTTCTTCCTTCCCTTCCTTGCATCCCTCCTGAATTCTTCCTTCCTTCCATTTGATTTCTCAATCGGTTCCTTGCACTGCTCCCTCCAAGGATTTCTTTCTGGATGGAATCTTCTTCCTTCCCTTCCTTGCATCCCTCCTGAATTCTTCCTTCCTTCCATTTGATTTCTCAATCGGTTCCTTGCACTGCTCCCTCCAAGGATTTCTTCCAATGCTGCTTTGCCTGCTTCTCTGCACCGGGCGGCGTACTGGCCTGCGATCTGCTATCTTTGTGCAAGTGAAAATTTGGCATATATGTCCTGTTGCCTTGGGATGTATATATCCTGTTGCCGAGACAGCCGTATATGGCCCTCGCACAAGACCATGATGATATTCTGCTTGCGAGACATACAGGCCCATTCTGTCATGTATATGGGAAGACATGGGCATGTGCGAGACACTTTTTTGGCGTCATACCGTGGTACATTTCGATGCCAACTGTTCTTCCATCCTCCTCCTGTTTCTGCCTGGCCAAGCAGAGAATTGGAGGAGAGTGGAAAAGCATGCGGCATTGTGAGACGGCGGATGCTGAAGAACAGCACACCCTTCGAGCTGTGGGAAAGCAGCTTGGTGATGCTCCCAAACCGCCCCCCCCCCCTTTTTAAATGTTAAAGCAAAATATTTATAATGTTTAAATGTATATGATCCGTAATCCGGGAATCATACCTGCTGGTCTGCAGAACCCGGGGAGTTCCCTTCCTGTGCCATTGTCATTGCGGAGAAGTCACGATTGCTATGGCATATAATGAAGGAAGGTCAATCAAGGGATTGTGCGAAAAGTGGGGTGGGTGAAGGAAGAGGAGGGCATGTGCCCACGCATGCACACACACACACACACACACACACACACACACACACACACACACACACACACACACACACACACACACACACACACACACAGAGACAGAGAGACACACACACACACACACACACAAGAGAGAGAGCGAGAGAGAGAGAGAGAGAGAGAGAGAGAGAGAGAGAGAGAGAGAGAGAGAGAGAGAGAGAGAGAGAGAGAGAGAGAGAGAGAGAGAGAGAGAGAGGGAGGGAGGGGGCGTGGGGAGACAAATGTGTTAGGATAGGATAGGATAGGCTTCACTCTTTGTTCTAAATTTGTTCCCGGCAGGGGAAAGGGGCGGGGATCTGACAAACCAACGACAGACCATAAACTTTAGCAGAATACCTTAAACCAAACCATACCCTGAACCATACCACAAACCATATTGCAGCCATAGGCATAGCCTCTTTTTGTCGCCCCGAGATGCTTCACTTTTTGACAGTGTGCACGTGCAGAAGTGCACGTGTACGTTCAATATTCCCTTAACTTCCACTTTCTTCTTTCTTCTTCCACTTTAAGATCCGATTTCGAATCGGAGTCCGCTCAGTCATGGCCGTGCCACTCGAGCCATACATGGACTTCACCGACACGCGAGCTCAACTTGTATGACGGAAGTTGATGGAAAATGAAGGAGCAAAACCTCATCCTCATAATGCAGTGGTAGCAGTTCTCAACAGAGTGGGATACTTATAGTTTTGTGTGACTCAAACGATGTTAACGAGAAGGATTCCGGTATTGTACCGGTATTCTGGTACTTCCGCTTGTTTCAATAGCTCGTCTTGATCGCTATTCAAGCGACACCTCTTTTGAAAACGTCGGCTTTGTCTGAGATCCGTTGCTTCCTTTCAGAGAAAGAAGCATGCGCAGATGACGCTGCCTTGAAGAGTCAGATGGTTAACATCCAAAACTCCCCCCCTGGACCAGATCCTGGTGGTGGATCGAGAGTTGCAATCCAGGTATGTGAAAATATTACTCGTTTTCTGCTTACATGGTTTGTCTGAGCTTATGACACGTCAGGGATGTACGTGAACTTCGATGCAGAATCATGAACCAAGGTCCACCCAACAACAGTCCTACCAAAATGTGCAATTGTTTCATAAAGAACGATCATAAACTAAGTATGGAGTTGCTCTTGAGGGTTCATGTGCGTATGTGTGGTCTTAACCAAGTAGTCACCCTGCCTGTGAATGAGTCCCCTGAGCCAATGGTGAGGGCACGTCATAGCACTGCTCAATTTAGCATACTTGGGCTAAGCTAACCCCAAGTGGTCTTTCAGGAGAGAGAAAAGGCAGGAGAATCAGCTCCTGCAATCGTCCCGCCGAAGCTAAGCTTCTGGGAGAGGTTGAAGCGTGAATATCGGGGCGGGGACGTGCGCGCTCGACACCTGAGCCAGGCAACGGTACTCAATTTCATTTTTCTTCTGCGCCGCTGAGGGGCCCCCCGTTCAGGATGGCAGCAGACCCTGCATGATCATAGCAGCGGCTGTGATTGCCCGAAAGTTCTGACTTCGACAGAGCAAAATGCACATTGTCAATGCAGGATACAGTTGTGCATTACTAAGGCTGCAATCTCAGGCACACTTTGATACCATTGGGTGTCAGTACTGGAGCATGGGGAACTATGACTCAATGTTACACGTGGGCTTGATACTTGTCTGCTGTCAACTAACAAGGTCAAGAGAAATGAGGATGTCTGACATATGCTGCTTATGTCAATGTGACACTGACAGGTTTGCACAACCTGCTTCACACTATTGCACTGAGATTCTTTTGTACGTGTGAGAAGGTGGCAAAGAGGCGGGGACGATTAGCAGGAATCACTTAGTTGGGCAGCGTGACACGTCGACTCAGAAGTGAAAATTGTGCCTTGCATTGCAGGCTCCCATTAGTGGTTGGGGACCAGGCAAGCAGTACAGGAAGGGGGGGGGAGGGCCAGAAGGTGTGAATTCAGAAGAAACTGTTTTTGTGGGTTGTTAGAAATGAGTCACCCCCAGACTTGGGAAAGCCAGCAGGTGTAGTAAAAACCTCACCCACACACACACACACACACACACACACACACACACACACACACACACACACACACACACACACACCACACACACACACACAAACTCACTCACTCTCACACACGCTCATGTGACACGTGCGAACGCCCCACAGCCTCCTTGTCCGTTGACACTTTCAAATGTGCATGCACAATATTTTTCTTTTTGGGGTTGAATACGGGGGATTGGGCCAGGATACTTCGGAGGAGACGCTCGATAGGTCAAGTCATGAGGAGGGGCTGGACGACTCAGCAGCGGGAGCTGGCTCCCGAACACCCGGCTATCACCGGCGGACAACGTCCGCAACTTCGGTGTCATCCCTGGTTTCGGATACAGAGGACGGGTCCTTCGTGGAGGATTTGCGAAGCCCGGGCACTGCCAACAACTGCGGGGTTGCCTTCCGCTATTCCCTCACAACAGTTTATTCAAATACCTCCCAACTGGAGGTAGAATCCTTCTCACCTTCTTCTGTACTGTTCTTGTAGATCAGTCCTAGCTTCACATCCAGGTACCACCGATGCGACACGTCTCTCTCTCTCTCTCTCTCTCTCTCTCTCTCTCTCTCTCTCTCTCTCTCTCTCTCTCTCTCTCTCTCTCTCTCTCTCTCTCTCTCTCTCTCTCCCCCCCCCCTCTCCTCCCCCCCCCCCCTTTCTCTCTTTCTCTCCCTTCCCCCCCCTCTCTCTCGCCCTCTGTCTCCCCCCCCCCGCCCCCCCCTCTCTCCCCTCCCCCCCTCCCGCATCCCCCTCCCCTTCTCCCCCTCCTCCCTTCTGTTTTACCCCCCTTCTCACAGACACCGACAGGGGGAGAGATGCCGCGCACATTACATGCTGGTGAGGCAGCCACATGCAACATACACACAAACAGAGGGGTGGGCTGGAGGGAGAGGGGGGCCACCCGCTTCCACGCAGGTGTCCACATATGTCAGCATGCAAGGGAGAAGCGTTGGGGAAGGTCGAACAAAGATGTCGGAACCGCAACGCTGATGGTGAATGGAAGTTGCGGTACAGGCGGTGGATCCCGGAGTACGGGAGGAGCTCAAGAAGAGCAACTCTCAGCAGCTGAGCGCTTTGCATGAGGTGACTAGCCCCCGAAGGCCTCCCTCGGCAAACCGTTCCCGAGCCTTTTCTCCTGACCGAGGTCCACCCAGCAGAGCCACAAGCCCATTGCCAGCTGGCGCTCCAACCTCCACCATGCAGAACAGCCTTTCCTTGGTGTGCCCCCTTTCTCAGATTGAAGCTTGAAGTATGCGTAACCGTTTCTCCTGTGCAAGAGCTGATTGTCGGGCAGGGCATCGGGGTGTGGAAGGGGGCATAAGACTGCGGGGCCGACAAGAAGAGAAGGCGGGCCGGATTGCGGGTAGGTGGTTGGCTGACGAAGACATCGTGCCGTTTGATGGGTAGTTTGTATCATTAGGATGGTTGATGGGTGTGGAACAGCTCCTCTCTCCTTGTTTGGCAACAGCAGGGGGTTCAAAAGAGGCTGCACCATGTAAGTGGCTGGCAGTACTTCTGTTTTTTCCCCTTAAGAAGAATTGGCATGGGTTTCATCTGGACAGCCTCCTCTGTGGAAAGAACACCAAGTAATTTAAGTATATGGTAGGACAGGAGGAAAGTAGGACAGAAGGAAGTCTTGCACCGTAAGACAAGGTGTTGTGAGACAAATTAAGGGGCGATATGGCTGAAGAAAGGGAGTGGGACGGACAGGCCTTGAGCGGGCTAAGCAGAGGGTTCAGTGGAGAAGAGCTGAGCCCCCTCTCCAGCGTCAGTGACCTGGCCATTCCTCCCCTCAACATTGTTATGCTGGTTACTGGAACTCGGGGTGATGTCCAGGTGAGGCCTTGTACCATCACTGCATTTACCGCCCCCTTGTCTCCTTCTTGGGGGGGGGGGGAGACACACACACACACACACACACACACACACACACAGAGATATATATATATATATATATATATATATATATATATATATATATATATATATATATATATATATATATAATATATATATATATATATATATATATATATATATATATATATATATATATATATATATATATATATATATATATATATATATATATATATATATATATATATATATATATTATATATATATAGAGAGAGAGAGAGAGAGAGAGAGAGAGGGAGAGAGAGAGAGAGAGAGAGAGAGAGAGAGAGAGAGAGAGAGAGAGAGAGAGAGAGAGAGAGAGAGAGAGAGAGAGAGAGAGAGAGAGAGAGAGAGAGAGAGAGAGAGAGAGAGAGAGAGACGGGACGGGACGGGACGGGACGCGCGCGCGCGCACACACACACACACAGAGGGGGGGGGGGGGGCTGTGCATAAGTCTAGATCTATGTTATTTTTTTCTTGTGATTGGGAAAAGACACAGGTAGAGGGGTGGGGGAGAAGGGGGGAGAGCGAGTGGAGAGGGCGCGAGAGGGACTGACCCCTCAAGCAGTCTGGCTCTGTACGGGGACTTGCAATGGTCAGTGGCAGAGCAGGGAGGCGGGGTAGCCAGCCAACAAAGGGTACGTTCCTGTAGCAGGAGGGTTAGCTTTCTGGGCTCAGATCAAACTCTGTTTCGTCGTGACTTGGGGATGCCGCCGGGGTCGCAGCCCTTCATAGCACTGGGACTTGGTCTGAAGGCAGCAGGGCACAGGGTGCGTCTGGCCACGCACGCTCCCTACCGTGGATTTGTTGAGGGTTTTGGCCTGGAGTTCTATCCGCTGGGCGGAGATCCTAAGCTGTTGTCGGAGTACGTGGTGAAAAACCGGGGGATTTTCACCAACAACTTGTACGAGGTGAAGACGCAACGGAAGCAGCTGCGCGCCATCATCAATTCCACCTTCCCTGCCTGCACGCAGCCCGACCCCGAGCACCCCGATGTACCATTTACGGTGCGCCGCCCTCGTTGTGGGAGATTCCCCCATCCCCCAAGCACGCTATCTTGGCCGTGCCTGCGTGTGTATTGGGTGCACGGGGACAAGTGTGTGTGTGTGTGTGTGTGTGTGTGTGTGTGTGTGTGTGTGTGTGTGTGTGTGTGTGTGTGTGTGTGTGTGTGTGTGTGTGGTGAGTGAGTGTGTGACTCTGATGTACCATTTATTGGGGTGCCCTGCGCTTGTCGTGGGAGATGCCCTTTCCCCAAGCACGCTTTCTTGACTGTGTCTGCGGTTACAGGTGCACGGGTACAATATGTGTGTGTGTGTGTGTGTGTGTGTGTGTGTGTGTGTGTGTGTGTGTGTGCGTGCGTGTGTGTGTGTGTGTGCGCGCGCGCATGGGAGCGCCCAACATTTCTCGTCCTCCAAAGGCATTCTCTGCCTCTTAAGAGACTCTTCTGCAAAGAGGAAGGAATCCTCCCGGAGGAAGCACCCCAGCCATATTGCACCGATAGATATTGATGCGGAGACTGTTTTGCAGGCGGAAGCCATCATCGCAAATCCTGTGTGTTATGGGCACACGGCCTGTGCTGAGAAGCTCAAGGTGCCGATTCATATGTACTTCACGATGCCCTGGACGCCCACCATAGCTTTCCCACACCCCATGGCCCGCATCATGTGAGTTCCCCTCTTAAGTTTTCCTTGGTAATGTCACAGCATATTTAGGCACACTGCTAATGCCATAAAGCTCAAGTGTGCTTCCCACATATGTGCTTCTGTATGCCCTGGAAGCTCCCTACCGCTTTTCCACACCCCATCGCCCCCATCGTTGTGAGTAATATGTTGATCCTTGTTGAAAGTGGCAATCAGACAAGCTTGCTACAGGCTGTAGGCATGCTTATACACGTTTCACGCCTTCAGGACTGGGTTACAGGGGGTAGTTCTGACTAGTCACATGGGCAGATTCTCTTGACAACCCGTTTTTACATTGACTTTGACCTTGAGAATTAAAAGCTTGACAAGCTTTGCCATGGCTGACTTGCTTCATGCAACTCTCAATCTGACACCTGTTGATGCCCCAAGGCATCTGATGAGGCACGCCTCTGTGGGAGTAGCCTTCGCACTGAAGCAAGTCACCTTGTCAAAGCTTGTTAGGGTTTAATGCTAACGGTCATTGCCAGTGTTAAACGGGTTGTCAAGAGATGTCAAACGGGGTGCCAAGAAATGTCGACTGAGTTTTAGGTACAATTAAAGGTAGGCGCGTTCATATTGGATGGTGAGTTGGGGCTTGATGTGGTTGTGCTTGCAGGTATGATACCCAAATAGCAGACAGAATCGTCAATTTATCGAAGCAGTGCATGTACTTTGCCTCCAACGCAGAGGGTTATGCTGCCATCACCCAGGTGGGCACACCCCTCTCAACCCCTCCCTTGGCAAGGGGGTGCAGGACCGAGATGCAGATCCGGTACAATTGTGCCGGCAGTTGGGGGTGAACTCCACCGCCAGTCGTACTACAATGAACCATATCACACTGTTGCTATTGCTCTCCGTACACCCTGAACTCCCGCTGTCAGCCATAATGTAATGAAACATATCACGCTGCCGCTCATGCTCTAGGGATACCCTGACCTCCACCACAAGTCTTACTTCAATCGAATGTGTCATGTTATTATTGTTGCTCTAGGGACACCCTTATGTATTGAGGGGGTAGTAGAAAGGCCTTGTGTGTGGCACTGCTGAGACACTTTGCCCCAAAATACGGCGGCCAGAGGGAGCGGTGTCTGGATCCATGGCTCTTAGTTTTTACTTTGGGAGGGTAGAATAGAGCAGATGTAAGGACAGCTACCAGGCAGAAGAGAGGTGTGGTGACGGTGCAGTATCCTGTATACATGATCCAGGGTCCCATGCCAGTTTTGTTTGGTGCTAGGTATGTGTTAAAAAAGAGATTGGCATGATGCAAGCAACCACATGTGTTTGGCATAAGACCCCTTTGTCCTCTTACACTTTTTTGCGTTCTGCTTGTTCTTCCTTCTGGCGTGAGATTTCAGGAGCGCACCACTTTGGTCCCCCCCCCCGGGTCTCCCCCTCTCCCCCGCTCTCCCCCCTCTCCCTCTCTCCCTCCTGTCTCATCACCCCCCTCTGTGTGCATGCATGCGTGCATGTTTGCGCTTGTTCGCGCGTCTGTTAGTCATTTTGGAGAAGGGATTGGGGTGGAGCCCATCAACCCTTATTCTGACATTGTTCCCACCCCATTTGGGACATCAGCACAGATGGGCAGAGGTGATTTGATTTGGTGTGGGGGGCTGTAGAACGGGGAGCTCCCGGAACATGCGGGCTGGGGCCAGAAGCTGGCCCATTGGATGTTTGGCTTTCAGCGCAACGGCCAGGAGTGGATCATTCGCCAGATGGAGCTGGCCAACCGCCTCTCGTATGCTGCCATCGATGACCTGCTCTTCCCCGGCATGGTAAGGGCCTAAGGAGGACTTTTATTCATCGACAGTTTTGAGTCGGTGGGGCGGGAGCAGGGAATGGGAGTGTTCGAAATAGGATGTCAGGGGAGAAGCTGGCGATGCACTCGTGTAAATGCCATGTGGGGGAGAAAGGTGGGACACCATCCTCTCGCCCAGGGGTACAAGCGAGTTGGGGGCATTGGTACAGCTGATAGGGATTCCGTGCGGAGTTGGGGCTTGAGACCTTCCCAAGTCCTTTTCCGAGCGCAGAGAGTAGAAATTCCGTGTATTGTGAGTTCCTCAGGCGTTCTAGAGTCCTTCTGCAACGAAGACAATCAAGATTTCCCCCGGGCAGAGTAGGGGAATGAAGCCTTGTATTGTCCTTCTCAAGCGGAGGCAACAGAGGATTCGTGCAGAGCAGGGGCCTGAGGAGTTCTCAAGGGGGTAGACGGGGGCAGAGGCGAGCAAACTTAAGCTTTAGCTCTGGCTTCCTGTTTCCCCTTCTGGCCTTGCAGGGGCATTTGCAGTGGCAGGAGGGGGACTAAATGGGCAGGCACTTGTCACTGCAGTCCCGCTGTTTGGGGCCGTTGACAGTTGGCTGTTGGCTCTTTGTGTTCGCTGGTATGGGACTTATGCTGTTTGCTGTCTGCATTTGCTGTTTTAGAATATTTGCTGTTTGTGTGGGCTGTTGTCGAGGGGCAAATGCATGTAGTCCAGTTGGTGAGCGGGAGCGACTGGGTCTGCAGGCAGATATTGTGGACAATTTCCGCACAAAGCATCTGCAACTGCCTTCACTGTACACGCAGCATCAATATGTTCACTCCCTGTACGGTCATAATGTGCGCACCCTTCCCTGCCTTGATCTGTAAGGTCACGCAGACAGCTGCTCACCTCAAAAACTGCTTGAAACCTATGGCCAGAGCTTTCACTTGAACTTGTTGGGCGCAGACGATAAAATTCATGTGGGAAGGGACAGGCGCACTTGTACACACGCACACACACACACACACACACACACACACACACACACACACACACACACACACACACACACACACACACACACACACACACACACTACACATGGGCGTGCAAGGATTGGCAGGAGACGGATTGGTGGGGTGAGGATATACATTGCATGCAGGTGCCATTTCAGCTACACTACTGAAGGGTGGGGCGGGGATATACTCTATATGCAGGTGCCCTTTCAGCTACACTACTGACAGGTGGGGCGGGGATATACTCTATATGCAGGTGGCATTCAGCTGCCACTACTGAATGGTGGGGTGAGGATATAATTTACTTGCAGGTGCCATATCAGCTCTTACTAGTGAATGGTGGGGCGGGGATATACATTACATGCAGGTGCCATTCAGGTGCTTACTACTGAATGGTGGGGTGGGGATATAATTTACTTGCAGGTGCCATATCAGCTCTTACTAGTGGATGGTGGGGCGGGGATATACATTGCATGCAGGTGCCATTCAGGTGCTTACTACTGAATGGTGGGGCGGGGATGTACTTTCCATGCAGGTGCCCTTCAGCTACTGCTGGAGCGAGGCCCTGGTGGCCAGACCACCAGACTGGGGCCCCGAAATTGATGTGGTTGGCTTCTTTTTCTTGGACGTGGCAGCTCGCACCGACTACGAGCCCCCCCAGGATTTACTGGACTTTCTGGCGGCTGAGGAACCCCCAGTGTACATCGGCTTTGGCTCCCTTGTTGTGGACCATCCTCATGTATGGACCTGTGCTCCGCCGCCCCCCTCCTCCGTCTGGGCTGCTCATTCTCTTCTAGTGAAGACACATCCTTCATCTCGGAAGATTGACTGACTACCAAACCTCTCCATTCCCCCCTGGCCCGTGCACTCCCCATGCTCGTTCAACGTTGGTTGTGTGCTCGCGGATGGAGATGTGTGTGTGTGTAGGAGGGGGTTTAGAGAGACGGGGGGAGAGGGAGAGAGAGAGAGAGAGAGAGAGAGAGAGAGAGAGAGAGAGAGAGAGAGAGAGAGAGAGAGAGAGAGAGAGAGAGAGAGAGAGAGAGAGAGAGAGAGAGAGAGAGACTTCGTCTTAACTCCCCCCCCCCTTTTTTAAGATTGAGTCTCTCCATTCCACTGTTTCCCTCCGCCCCCCCCCACCCCCCCGGGGGCCCCCTTTCATCTCTGGTGGTCGCCCTAATGCACAAGAGCAGGAGGGAGGGGGAGAGAAAGGGAGATGGAGGAGCTGGTGCCTGCATGAAGATAATGGCAGTAGACACCCGCTATTGCCAGAGCTGAGGATAATAGCAGTAGGCCCCGGCATTGCCAGATCTGAGGTGAGGGGGTTCAACTGAGGGCGTACTGTTCCTGAATTGCAGAGGCTGACAAAGAAGATCTACAAAGCGCTGGAGGAGACAGGCATGAGGGGCATCATTAGCAAGGGCTGGGGCAACCTGGGGTCCATCCCCGGCGTGCCAGTCCCCCCCAACATTTTTTTGGTGGACAACGTGCCACATGACTGGTTGTTCCCGCGCTGCTCCGCGGTTGTGCACCATGGGGGTGCTGGCACTACGGCAGCAGGCCTTCTTGCTGGCTGCCCCACCACCATCGTTCCCTTCTTTGGGGACCAACCCTTCTGGTACGCTTCTGCTGCCCCACTCATTACCTTTTGCTTTGATCTCATTTTGCATGCACACAGTGTTCCAGCTCCTGGCTGTCTGCAGTCTTACAATCCGTCTCACGGCCATCTTCCCGTCACCCTGTTGGTGTGTGATTGAGATGGGGAGAGAGAGGGGGGGGAGGGAGAGAGTGCACGCGCGCGTGTATGTGTGTATGTGTGTGTGTGTGTGTGTGTGTGTGTGTGTGTGTGTGTGTGTGTGTGCGTGTGTGCGTGTGTGTGTGTTTATCTGTCTCCCCACCCCCCCCCCTCTCTCTCTCTCCCCTACCTCTCTCCCTCCCCCCTCCCTCCCTCCGTCCCCCCCCCTCTCTCTCTCCCTCTCTCGCTCTCTCTCCGTCTCTCTCCCCACCTTCTCCCTCTTTTCCCCCTCCCCCCTCTCTCCCCCCTCGTCCTCCCCCCCCTCCCCCGGGCTTTTCCCTGTGCATGCGTGTGTGTGTTCTCCTGCTCATGCTCACACGTGTGTGGGTTTATGCTTGTGCGGGCGCGCACAAGAGAGGGGGGAGAAGAGGGGAGGAGCTGGGGATAGCTATCGTGTAAGGCACATGTGAGGGAGGAAGAAGCAGGGGCCCAGAGGGGGAAGGGAAGCAGAGATGCCTCATGTTGGCCCTCGAGGGAAGAAGCCAAAGGGTCTCCAACCCCCCCCCCACCCGGGGGGGGGGACATGCCAGAGACGGGGCAAGGGGGAGTGTTTGGGAAACCGCAAACAAACATTAAACATGGGCTGCTAGTGTGTTAGGGCGGGTTAAGCCCCCACCTCGCCCCGGGGCGGGTTTGCAGAGGCCCTGTTGGGGAAGAGCCTCATATCTGTGCTGCCAGGAGCGGGCGGCGCGGGTGCGGGACTCTCATATCCTGCTGGCCCTGTGGAGTGAGGTGGGTGCGGGGACGCAGGGGGGAGGCCGTGAGGAGGGCAGGGGCAGGGCCGCGCCCGATTCCCATCGACAGCTTCAAGAGGAAGAAGCTGGTGGCGGCCCTCCACTTCATGCAGAACGAGGAGGTGCGCGAACGGGCTCGCCACATCAGCCACCTCATGGCCCAGGAGGATGGCGTTGCCAATGGAGTCGATTCCTTCCACAGGTGGGCTCCCCACCCCCCCCCCCCCCGGATATGTATGCGCTTCCCACCCCACCCTTCAGCTACCTCTCCACACACACACACACACACACACACACACACACACACACACACACACACACACACACACACACACATGCGCGCCCGGAGCAAGGTGGGCTCTTCTTCCCAGCCTTGCAGGTGCCCCCTGCCCAGACCTCCTCTGTGCCCTACTGCCGTTGTATTTGTGCCCTGTGCGTTGCCTCACCTGTGCTGCATCCCCGAGGCACCGGGAGTGGAAGTTGGGGGAGGAACAACGGAGGGGAAAGCCTGACATGGGGGCCATGGTTGGTTAGAAGGGGGTTCATGGTTGTGGCAGGACAGTTATTTGCTGGCACACAAAGCAAATTTGTGGATGATTGTGTATGTGACTGTGTGGTGTGCACTGCAAGCGCGGTTCCGTGGACCTCTGTGTGTGTGTGTGTGTGTGTGTGTGTGTGTGTGTGTGTGTGTATGTGTGTGTGTCTGTACGCATGCCCCCAGACGGGATGTCTGAGGAAGATGGAGGGCGAGTGGGGCGTGGGAGGGGGCGTGAGAGAGGGGCAAGGGAAGGAGAAAGGGGAAGGGAGGGAAGCGAGGCTAGGAAGGGGGGAAGGTGAGTGAGGGACAGAGAAATGGATAGATGGTTAGACAGGCAGGCAGGCAGATGGATATAGATAGACGAGTGGGTGGGTAGATTAATAGATTGCGTGACTGGTTCATTAAGGAGGGGGAGGGGCATTGTGGATGTCTGTTGTGGACGTGGGTAGACTTGCAAAGGCGAGGAGCTCATGTGTGAGAGGAAGGGGAGGAGAGGGAAGGCACAGGGATGAGGGGGCTGTAAGGGCAGCCACAAAATGTCAAGGCAATCTGGGGCGGGGTGCATGCAGGCATTTGCCGTTGGACTACCTGCTGGAGAAGAGGCGAAAGAGGTGGTCAAGTGGGAACTACGGGTCTGGGAAGGCGCTAGGGGAGCCAGGGAGCCCCCTGCTGTCTCCAGAGAATGCGCAGCTGGCGCTCCCGCAAGCTTGGGGAGCCCGCACTTGGGTCTCCCGGGAGGCCTGGCGCACCTGGTGGCAGTCCCGCAGAAAAGAGCGAGGCCCCGAGGGAGGCCCTGGGCCTCCCCCCGATGCCAAGGCGCAGGCCAGAAGTCTCTCTCCATCGTCTCTCCGCATCCGAATCCCCCAAGGTTGCTTCGTTTGGCCCTCGACAAAGCCTCCCTCCCTGCCTACATCCCACTGCCTGCGTCTTACCCAGAAGTTGGGGGGGGGGGGTGCGGTCTGCTGCCCCCTTCCTCCCCTTCTTCTCCTCCCCTTCATTTGTCTGTTCCACTCGCCAGTCAGTTCTTCTGCTTTTCCCGTGTGGATCCGCCCATGAGCTTACTGATGATCTACCGTGGCCGCAGCGGAGGCGACGGGGGGTTCATGAGTCGCATGAAGGGGATAGGCTTATGAGGCAAATGGAAGTGGTTGGCTCTTGGGTACATCGAGAGGGTTTGCACATGAGACACATGGTCAAGGGGTGTCTCATGAGACACATGAAGAGGCGTGGCTCATGATTACGTAAAAGAGAGGTGACCCATGCGAGGTATGCAGAGGAATGGAGCATGTATTAAATGAATCGGGTTGGAGAATGGACCGGTATGGGGTCGCATTGAAAAGGGCAGAGATTGGGTTTGATCTCCAAGGCATCATTCCCCTCCTCATGCTCTTCAGCCATACTGAGTGATTATGACTCAAGAAAAATAATTCCTTTCTTGTGTGTGGATGGAATGGCTGTGCTGCGCTGCTATGCACTGCGATGCCGTCCAGGGTTGAATAGTGTGTGGAGGGGCAAAGTGTGTGTTGGCTTAAAAACAGCGGATGAAATCCGACCTTTGGTTACCTCAGCTTAGAACCTGCCGTACTCCTTACCTTCCATTTTGCCTGTTGTTTTTCAGAAATTGGCCACACTGATCGAAATCGCTTGCCACTGAGCACACACAGTACAGGGGTAAGGTCTTGACACTTCAAAATGTACCGGAGACAGGTCGCCATCAGCAGGGGTAATCTATGGCAAGGGGTGTTGTGCCTGGAAGAGCAATGAAATTGGGTACGCAGGGACACCGGGATGCCTGGCGGCGTCCATGCATGGTGGCGTGCAGAGGCTTAGGAAGTATGGCTGGGTACATACCACTATCACAATCTATCTAAACAGTAGCGCTCTCCTGTTTTGGGGGGGGGGGGGAGGGGGGGGGGACCGTAGGGGGTGCTGCACCCCCGATTCTGTCTTTAAAGTAGCTGCGCTCCCCGTGGAGGGTACGGTTGAGGCAACATACACGTTACGCATCTGTCTTTAGAGTAGCTACTTGCCATGTTGGGGGGAATGGTTGGGGGAAGACGCATGTAACAACTTAAAACATCTGCACTATCAGAAACCTACACTACGCACTTCACGCTTCACACTTGACACCGATCGTCTTAAACTTGCAAGCTGCAGCTTGCATCTTGCTTGCTGTTTTTATTTTGTTATCAATTCTTTTGGTTGTGTGTGTGTGTGTGTGGGGGGGGGTGTTTGTGGGGGTGTGTGTGTGTGTGTGTGTGTGTGTGTGTGTGTGTGTGTGTGTGTGTGTGTGTGTGTGTGTTTTCTCCTGTTTCTTTTTTAAGCTCCTCCTGAGCTGCGTGGGTATGCTGGGAGCTCTGCAGACGGGGCGGGCCTGGCCTCGATTCTATCTGAGGATGGCGGCCACTTCGTCCTCACTCAGGCACAGGGTATGTCCCCGGGCGCGGGACCTCCGCCCGACACTGCCGACATGCCCTTTGCACCCGAGAGCATTTCGCCTTCTGCGCTGGCGCTCCAGCCACCCTCGTTTGCTGCCGGTACCAGCTATCGTGGAGACGAAGTTGAGATGGGGGCGGGGCATGGGAACGGACGGCCACCAAGGCCGGCGCCTTTGGACCTGCCTGCCTCTCAACATGCGCTGTCAGAGGTGCCAGGGGATCCGGATCCCTCTGTGGGTACCGGAAGGCTTGCGAATGGAACGGGCCCGGGGCCGCCGCTCCCGGCACGCCAACTCTCGAGGTTCTACACAGCACGAAGTGACATCACGACCTCCAACAGCCTGGAAGGGGCCGCAGAGCTGCAAGGGCCACTAATGGGCCCTTCTGGGGGACCGGTCCCTACGGGGACCACATCTGCAGATCCCTCAGAGTCACTGCGTCAAGGCGCTTCTGAAGCAAGCGCATCAGGGGGCAATGCTGCAGGGTCTTACGGTGACGTCGCAGGGGCTGCCTGGGCGCCGCCCGATATATCTGGGGCCCCTGTGGGGACTCGCACTGAGGGACCCAGCACTTTTGCCCAGGTAGGAGAGACCGGGGAGCTGAGCATGGATACTCCCCCAAGGGATCGCAAGGGTACCCAGGGGCCCCAGATACAGCAGGGGACAGCACAGTGAGGCCATGGATGGCAGTTCAGACGCTAACGCCACCCAGATCCCCTTTGCATTGCGTTGTGGCGGCCCGGGGGGATTTGAAGGTGAGGGAGAGACCACTCCGAACGGTGTTGCAGATGAAATGAGTGTCACACCAGCTGAATATGTGGGGCAACGGTCAGATACTTCCCTTTGAGTGCTTTCCAAGGGGCGCCCCAAAACGGCCACCCCTGTGCTGTAGATAGAATGTAGGTGCGTACACGCATCAGGTAGCATTTTTTAAAACATGCTGCTGGACGTGTGACAAGGAGCGGGAGAGAAGTGAAGAAGGGTTAGGGGGTGTCTGTCAAGCGCAAAGTGGGGCGCGCGCGCGCGCACCACTGTGTGTGTGTGTGTGTGTGTGTGTGTGTGTGTGTGTGTGTGTGTGTGTGTGTGTGTGTGTGTGTGTGTCGCGGACGGAGTGTTGTTCTAGGGAAAGGGTGAGACGCTAGGAGAGAATTCCCCTGTCCTCCCCCCCCCCCCCAAAGGGGGCGGGACTTGATCCCCCTCCAGGTATGGCGAGAGGGTGCCTGCTTTTCTTCAAAATGCTTTACCCTTTGCTGATGACGGTCGAGGAACACAACGGGAACACGGTCCTAAATACGCCCCGCCAGGAGTCGAGTGTTGAAGCCTTGCATAGATTGCGCTTGGCATGTGGCTCCCAGGCCGTGGTAATGACGGGATCGTGCTGCACTGACTGAGGTTAGGTTTCCAATGTGGTGGATTTTACTTTGTATTTGTGCACTACTCGTGCCTGAAATGATTTGGTGGTGGTCCACGTCAATGTAGAATAGGTTTTTGAAGTAGTTACTCCGGATCTGCACCATTGATTTGCAGAAGATCAAGTGTGTGATTTGCGTTTCCAGTTTTCAACCATGCCTATCGCGGATTTTTGCTCAGACGTTGTAATATGATGTCACTACTTGGTCCAACTTGATGCGAGACGTTGTTGAAGATTGATGATGAAGTATTGGCAACACTTAAATTTAATATGAGTCACATCATTCATGGGTGAAGTCCAGCCCTGTTCTTGTCTGACATCGGGAACGTGTCGATCAAGTCTTTATATTGCAAGTTGGGGACCCTAGAGCCCTGTTCTTGTCTGACATCGGGAACGTGTCGATCAAGTCTTTATATTGCAAGTTGGGGACCCTAGAGCCCAGCGTATCCTTACTCTTGAAAACAACACCCCCCCCCCCCGCCCCCACACACACACGCGCGCGCGCGCGCGCGCGCGCGCAGACAGGAGGGGAAGCTCGAGAGAGAGATCGCAGGAGAGAGGTGAAAGAGCTCAATAAGCACGTCACCAATTAAAAATACAATTCGTGGTCAGCGGTGGGAGTTGCTACATCCCACTGCACCAAGATTGTCTTCATAAATCCTGCCGGAGAGGAGATAGAAGGGGGAAAGAGAGAGCGCATGTTTGAACAAAACAGGAATTGCTGCAGCCCTGGTGCTCACAACTCTGCCATCACCACTCCACTCCATATGGCCAGCTACCTTCCCCCCTGGTAACGCATGCCCTCAGGAGGCAGCCAGGCCAACCAGTCCTTTGGTGGTGCTGAACGAACAATAAAGTAAGATTGGAGGCCCAGATGCAAGAAAAGGGTCCAACAACTAGGCTAAAGACGAACACAATGCCCTGCACCCCTTATGCCATAAGGAGCAGATAGGTTCAGGGGCTGGTCTGCGCAGTCAACGCAACCGTCCACTGGCTTCAGTTCTCATCACAATTAAAACCCTTTTGTCTCGGCCTGCGAACAGAATTAGCCAACGGGGTGGCCAAACCCATGTTGAGAGCGCGCACACGCGCCCTCTCTGTCCCTCTCTCCCTCTCCCTCACCCTCTCCCCCCCCTTCTCTCTCTCTCTCTCTCTCTCTCTCTCTCTCTCTCTCTCTCTCTCTCTCTCTCTCTCTCTCTCTCTCTCTCTCTCTCTCTCACACACCACACACACCACACACACACTCACTCTCTCGCTCTTTCTCTCTCTCGCTCGCCGCTCTCTCTCTCTCTTCTCTCTCTCTCTCTCTCTCTCTCTCTCTCTCTCTTCTCTCTCTCTCTCTCTCTCTCTCTTCTCTCTCCTCTCTCTCTCTCTTCTCTCTCTTCTCTCTCTCTTCTCTCTCTCTCTCTCTCTCTCTCTCCCTCTCTCTTCCTCTCTCCTCTCTCTCTCTCTCTCTCTCTCCTCTCTCTCTCTCTCTCTCTCTCTCTCTCTCTCTCTCTCCTCTCTCTCTCTCTCTTCTCTCTCTCTCTGTGTGTGTGTGTGTGTGTGTGTGTGTGTGTGTGTGTGTGTGTGTGTGTGTGTTTTGTGTGTGTGTGTGTGTGTGTGTGTGTGTGTGTGTGTGTGTGTGTGTGTGTGTGTGTGTGTGTGTG
>KV908787.1:12291-24186 GCA_002005505.1 Botryococcus braunii
GATGACAAGTTCAAAAGCACATATGTGGATGCACAGGGACCCAAGAGGAAGAGGGTCTACACCCAGACACCTCAAGTGGCAGCAGGAGTGGTGGAACAACAGCCCCCTGCACCACCTTCCTTGGGTTTGGTGGGAGCACCCCCTTTTGGGTCCGGGAGAAAAATTGATTCTAGAACCTCTATTCCAAAGGATAGGGAATGCTATTTTGTCATAAACTAGGCCACGAGTCATGGCAGTGTGTTGCTAAAAAGCAATATCTAGCTGCCAAAGCTCAAGCTAGGAACATTCAGCTAAACAAAAAAAAAAAAAAAAAAAAAAAAAAAAAAAAAAAAAAAAAAAAATTAGTATGAAAAATTTGTTTTCATATTACTTTTTGTTCAGAAGTCTTGGGAAGTGGAATACACCTTGATGTTCTGGCAAACACAAGCTGAGATTGTATTGAATCTTTCTGCTGAACGAAAAGAAATACAAGTCAGTGCATGCTTGTGATAGGCCAGAAGTGTGGAAAAGTAGGAGTTTCTTTTTGCAGTTACGCTCTCGCGCAAACCTGAAAATTCTTGCTAGGGGGCAAAAGGGAATGCTTTTCTTTTCAAGGGCAGCAATGTACTTTTCCTTTTTCCTTTGTTTTAGCTTATGCAGCACCCAAAGCATTTGTCAGTTGGGTTCACGTCAAGTGCTGCACCTCTTAACCTCACTTTCCTGTCATGGCAAGGGGACAACAATGTAAAGCTTTAATGGACACCGGGCCACACATCTTTTGTCCGGGAAAAAGTTTTGCAAGGTTTGAGGTATAACAAGAGGACTTCACCCGTCACACTTCCTGATGGACAGTAACACACACAAATGGGAAAGTGGATTTGAGTGTCCGGTTTGCTCCATCTATCATTACGAGACACTCCTTTCTTGTGTGTGACTCAATAATGGAAGGAATTGACATTATTTTGGGACAGGATTGGCTAGCACCACGACATGCTAATGTTAATGTGAGAGCTGGCAAGGCTCATATTAGACACAATAACAAATGGGTCTTGTTAAACAAACATGGCAAAGGCTTGGGAAAGAAGTTGGGATGGGGAATCAAATTAGGAAATACCAGGAAAGGGAAACGGGATCATTGGAAAACCTGCTTGTTCAATGTCATGGCCAAGGATGAACATGTTGGTTGGGATGAACAGGAAGAGATGCCACCTTTAGTGGATATGGACGACCCCTCGACGGAGTCATCCGGGACTTCCTTACACAACTCTGCGCCGGGGACACCTCGGGCACGGCCCCGGATATGGAGAGTTGCCTAGAAGTGGAGAAGGAAGTGGAAGAGGAAGAGGAAAGGGAAGAGGAAAAGGAAGAGGAAGAGGGAGAATCCGAGGTCACCACGGGTAAGCCTTCGGACCCTCTAGAGGAAATTTGTGCTAAAAAGCCTGAGCGGCTAGCACACTTGCTCCGGGAGTACAAGGACATTTTTCCAACTGGGCTACCAGGACTACCCCACACCGACAAGTCTATCACACTATTAATGTGCAGGAAGGAATAACTCCTCCAAACCGTCCTGCTTACCGCTTGTCCGTGGAAGAAACTGAGGAATGTGAGCGAACTGTGGATGAACTACTTTCTAAGGGACACATACGCCCCTCATGTTCACCATATGCTTCACCGGTCTTGTTCGTGAGGAAGAAGGAGGGCACATACCGAATGGTTATAGACTACAGGGCATTAAATAAAATCACCATTCATGATAGGTACCTCTCCCTCGCATAGACGACTTGCTTGATAAACTTAAAGGTGCTAAGATTTTCTCTAGTCTGGACCTCCTCAGTGGTTATCATCAAGTAAGGCTAAAGGAGGAAGACATTCCTAAAACAGCGTTTCGTACACCCTTTGGGCTGTATGAGTTCTTAGTGCTTCCTTTTGGACTCACCAACGCCCCCGCTACCTTTCAACGCCTAATGAATGAAATCTTTCATGATTTCATAAGGGAAGGGTTTGTGGTAGTGTACCTTGACGATGTTCTAATTTTCAGTCGGGATGAAGAGGAGCATTATGCTCATCTTCGGAAGGTGTTCCAACGCCTTCGGGAAAAGGAATTGTTTGCAAAACTTGCCAAATGTGAATTCTTATGCTCAGAACTCAAATACCTCGGGCATATCATTGGCAAGGATGGACTGAAAGTGGACCCCCAAAAGGTGGAGGTAGTCAAGGATTGGCCCACACCCCAAAACGTCACCGACGTGCGTAGATTTTTGGGGCTTGCAAATTATTTTCGAAAATTTATTCAGGGGTTCAGCTCACTTGCTGCACCTTTGACTAAACTGTCCAGTAGCAAAAGTTCTTGGACTTGGGGAAAGGAGCAAGATGAGGCCCTTGCGGCTCTCAAGGATGCATTAATACAGGCACCCATACTATCACTGCCAGACCTTCGTAAACCCTTCCAGGTAATTTGTGATGCGAGTGATTTTGGGGTTGGCGCTGTACTATTGCAGGAAGGTCGAGTCATTGCTTATTACAGTAAGAAGCTCAATAGTGCAGAAAGGAACTATTCTGCAACTGAGAGGGAGTTACTTGCTGTAGTGTATGCCTTGACTGAATGGAGATGTTATGTCCTAGGGAAACAAGTCACTGTCACCACAGACCATAAGTGTAACACTTTTCTTCAGCAACAGGTTGGTTTAAGCCCTCGGAGGGCACGGTGGGCTGAGAAGTTGCAGGAGTTCAACATTCTTTGGGTTTGGGAGCCTGGAAAGACTAACGTTGCGGATGCGTTGTCCAGGAACCCAGTCCTCCAGGGACAGCTCCAGGGACAACAGCAGCGCAACGTCTCCACGGAGCCCAACCCCGGGAAGGGGATCAATGCAACCTCGATGGATGGGGACGGGAGGGCCCGCTCGGGCTCCATCACCCTCGGGTCTGACGGGTGTGACACCTTCTTGGAATTGTTGAAGGGTGCTTACGCACATGATTCGTGGTTGGGAACAAGGGCAAATAGGAGAAAAGTTCACTTTACGGACGGGGTTTGGGAATTTGGAAGGGAGGGAAGAAAATATGTGCCTGCATTTTATGAAGTCCGGGATAAGGAAGGTCCAGTTGCTAGGAATCTGCGGCAGGACATATTGAAAGCTTTGCATGAACCTCCTTCTGTTGGTCATCCAGGCTTTGCGAAGATGTATGATCTAGTGAAGCGGGACTGGTGGTGGCCGGGAATGGCGGAGGATGTGCGGGAGTATGTGAAGTATTGTGATTCATGCCAGCGGGTGAAGGCCTCAAACCAGTCACCCGCAGGACTCTTACACCCTTTACAAATCCCCACAAGGAAATGGCAAAGCATCTCAATGGATTTCATCACGGGACTGCCTAAAAGCAAACACGGGCATAACGCAATATGGGTAGTGGTTGACAGGTTGAGCAAATGTGCCCACTTTGCCCCTACCACTACCAATGCAGATGCTTATGAAGTTGCTGTTCTGATGAGGGATAAAGTATGGAAGTATCACGGTTTCCCTGAAGAAATTGTTTCGGACCGAGATCCTCGGTTTGTGAATAATTTCATGAACACACTTCTAAGTCTGACGGGGTGCAAGCCGGCTCGAACTACGGCATATCATCCTCAGTCAGATGGTCAAACGGAACGGGTGAATAGGATCTTGGAAGATTTTTTGAAACACTATGTCAAGGATAACCCAAGGGAGTGGGAGGATTACCTTTCAGTGGCGGAATTTGCCTACAACAACTCTTGGCAAACTTCCCTAAACTCCACACCCTTCAGGTTAACATATGGGCAAGATCCAAATATACCGTTTGCGGTGGGACACATGGAGGGCACTAAGGTGGATAGGGCTGATCTCTTCATGAGAAAAATGCAAGACAAAATCACCCTTGCAAGGAAGTGTTTGCGTGCAGCTCAAGACCGTCAGACGGCCTATGCCAACCGGCATAGGAGGGAGGCCATCTACCAGGAAGGGGACTATGTCCTCCTTTCAACCCGTGCGGCCCCCACGCTAACTTCAAACAGATTCAGCAAGCTGCAACCCAGGCACGTGGGACCCTTCAGGGTCATGGCGGTCACGCCCGACAACGTTAACTTCGTCACACTGGATCTTCCGGACCGGCTGGACATCCACCCCCGCATAAATGTCTGCTATTTGAAGCCATACTGGACACGTGAGGAGGCGCAGTCGCGTGGATACTGCCCCCCAAAAGTCATCACCAAAGCGGATGGCACCACTCACCTGGAGTGGGTAGTGGATGCACTAGTCGATCACCGGCTGTTGCACGACAAGGATGGGTTCTCCTACCATTTTGAGGATGGCACACCCTTTCTCGAGTACCTTGTAAAGTGGGCAGGCCATGGGGCCACAGAGAACTCATGGGAATCTCAGGAGGCATTCGAGACCCATCCCGGGCTGGTTAATACCTATCATAGACTCCAGGGGCTCGCCCCGCCCATTTGGGACCAGGTGGCGCTGCGCGACACCTTCCCTTGAACGGGCCCCTCCGGACGGTTGTCCCCCTCATTCCACTTGTGGAGTTCCCACCTGGTGTCTGGGAATACATGGGACGGGACCTATGGTAGGGACTGTATATCTTGTGTACTTTGGGACAAGGGACGGGGTAGGTTGCCTACCTCGGTATGTGTGGCATGAGGCCTCATACCGCTTCGATGCATTGAACTCGGGGTTCTGCATTCAGGGATGGGAATTGAAGTACACATGGCGCGCAACCGCAGTCTGCTTAACTAGCACTTGGGACGTGGGCTTGAAGTACAGAAGTGACTTGGAACCCTTGGCTATGGGCTACTTGGAACCCTTGGCTATGGGCTACTTGGAACCCTTGGATATGGACTACTTGGCATCTTGGGATGGATTTCTTTCTATGTACTATATGTGTACCTTATGTGTACAGTATGTGTACAGTATGGACAATGTATCATAAAGAAACTGTGTTGTATGGATAGCCACTTTAGGAAAGCATTGTGGACTGAGCTACACCTGTGTCATATTTATCTTGTTCGAATTGTTTATCGGTTGTGTCACAAGCATTGTATTGTTTTAATAAATAATAAATAGGGATGTGTCAATAAAGGCGGACTTGGATAGTTCGAAAGGAATAAGGCGAACGTTCGTCGTAGTTCGCCGTAATTTATCGTAATTATCGTACCGTGTCGTATCGTATCGTACAGTATTGTACTTAGGACTAAAATAAAGCACACCTACTAAATAAATTAAAAAAAAAAAACAAAAAAAAAAAAAATGGACGCTTTAGTCAATTGCTTGGGATGATAGGGGAATAACTTGGAGGCGGGGACCCTAATGTAACCCATTCGGCAAGGGTCTAACGGCGCTGGTGGATGGGCCGTTCGGTGACGACCATTCCCTTATAATTGTGGTCTACTGTATGTGTGTATGTGGCTGCATGAGGACATGCAGGAATTAAGGGGGGGATGATGTGATGGAATGTAGGGATTTCCCGGCATTTCTGGACATTTCCCTTACCCCCTAGCCTAGGCGCACATGTGGCGCACATGTCGTACGAGCAACGCGAGTACGCACGTGCCTAGCGTCTAGCCTTGGCTTCCTAGCCGTCGAATTCCATTGGATAGTTATGGACGTTACTCTCATAGTAGGATTCTAGGATATTTTCTAGATACTATTGTAGAGGTTTGGTGGACTAGTGCGCTACCATTGGAGGAACGTGAAGACACGATCACGAACCACGGGAAGGAACGGATAGAGACGTAAGCCACGGGAAGACACGCACTCAGGTAATCTGGAAGCTTAGTAGACCACAAGTAGGGAGTGGAAGCTCCGTGAGGTGGGGGTTACTTGTAATTGGAAAGAGCGTCCAACTTGTCGGCCATCCGGCCTTGTCTCTCTCTCTCTCTCACAACTTGGAAATTCCCCCTAACTTGTGCATTCTACGACAAGGGCAAGGGCCCTAAACAAGATTAACCATGAATGAAATTTGTTTTCCATATTTAACTTTTCTTGTTCAGAAGTCCTTGGGAAGTTGGAATACACCTCTGATGGTTCCCGGCAAACACAAAGCTGAGACTTGTATTGAATCTTTTCTTGCTCAACGAAAAGAAAATTCACAAGTTAAGGCATGCTTTGTGATAGGCCAGAAGGTGTGGAAAAGTAGGAGTTTCTTTTTATTTTTACGGTTACGCTCTCGCGCAAACCTGAAAATTCTTGCTAGGGGCTCAAAAGGGGAATGCTTTTCTTTTCAAGGGCAGCAATGTACATTTCCTTTTTTCTTTGTTTTGGCTTATGCAGCACCCAAAGCATCTTGTCAGTTGGGTTCAACGTCAAGTGCTGCACCTCTTAACCTCACATTTCCTGTCATGGCAAGGGGACAACAATGTAAAGCTTTAATGTGTGATGGAATGTATGGATTTCCCGGCATTTCTGGACATTTCCCTTACCCCCTAGCCTAGGCGCACATGTGGTGCACATGTCGTACGAGCCACGCGAGTACGCACGTGCCTAGCGTCTAGCCTTGGCTTCCTAGCCGTAGAAGTTCCATTGGATAGTTATGAACCTTAGTCTCATAGTATGATTCTAGGATATTTTCTAGATACTATTATAGAGGTTTGGTGGACTAGCGCACTACCATTGGAGGAACGTGAACACACCATCACGAACCACGAAAATACACGGATAGAGACGTAAGCCACGGGAAGACACACACAGGTAATTTGGAAGCTTAGTAGACCACAAGTAGGGAGTGGAAGCTCCGTGAGGTGGGGGTTACTTGTAATTGGAAAGAGCGTCCAACCTGTCGGCCATCCGGCCTTGTCTCTCTCTCTCTCTCACAACTTGGAAATTCTCTCTACCTTGTGCATTCTACAACATCTGGTATCGGCGAGAACCGAATTGTTCTCTGCAAGTCTTTCGCGTGGTGGAAGGAGGAAAGTCGTAGGAGGAAGATCGTTCAATGGAAGGTGCTAACTCTCATATGTGGCCGTAGATGTCACCGCCCTCTACTTGGAAGTTTAAAAACCTTTCTTCGGAAGAAAGAGAATTTTTGGAATTGTTGGAAAGCTCAGGGGAGCTGGTCGAGGACTTGATGGAAGGTGCATCTCGCGATCCGTCGCCCGCTCCGCCCACACCAAAGAAACAGAAGGTCAATTTGACCACCCCATCCAATTTTCAGCCTGGATTCTATCCGAGGCAAGGAAATAATATACCAGTGGCAGCACCACTGCAAGGTGTTTCACCTCCCTCACACATTGGGCCTAAGGGATTTAACAAGGGAAAACATTGGAAAGGGAAAGGGAAGGGCAAGGGCCCTAAACAAGATTAACCATGAATGAAATTTGTTTTCCATATTTAACTTTTCTTGTTCAGAAGTCCTTGGGAAGTTGGAATACACCTCTGATGGTTCCCGGCAAACACAAAGCTGAGACTTGTATTGAATCTTTTCTTGCTCAACGAAAAGAAAATTCACAAGTTAAGGCATGCTTTGTGATAGGCCAGAAGGTGTGGAAAAGTAGGAGTTTCTTTTTACGGTTACGCTCTCGCGCAAACCTGAAAATTTTGCTAGGGGCTCAAAAGGGGAATGCTTTTCTTTTCAAGGGCAGCAATGTACATTTCCTTTTTTCTTTGTTTTGGCTTATGCAGCACCCAAAGCATCTTGTCAGTTGGGTTCAACGTCAAGTGCTGCACCTCTTAACCTCACATTTCCTGTCATGGCAAGGGGACAACAATGTAAAGCTTTAATGTGTGATGGAATGTATGGATTTCCCGGCATTTCTGGACATTTCCCTTACCCCCTAGCCTAGGCGCACATGTGGTGCACATGTCGTACGAGCCACGCGAGTACGCACGTGCCTAGCGTCTAGCCTTGGTTCCTAGCCGTAGAAGTTCCATTGGATAGTTATGAACCTTAGTCTCATAGTAGGATTCTAGGATATTTTCTAGATACTATTATAGAGGTTTGGTGGACTAGTGCACTACCATTGGAGGAACGTGAACACACCATCACGAACCACGAAAATACACGGATAGAGACGTAAGCCACGGGAAGACACACACAGGTAATTTGGAAGCTTAGTAGACCACAAGTAGGGAGTGGAAGCTCCGTGAGGTGGGGGTTACTTGTAATTGGAAAGAGCGTCCAACCTGTCGGCCATCCGGCCTTGTCTCTCTCTCTCTCTCACAACTTGGAAATTCTCTCTACCTTGTGCATTCTACAACATCTGGTATCGGCGAGAACCGAATTGTTCTCTGCAAGTCTTTCGCGTGGTGGAAGGAGGAAAGTCGTAGGAGGAAGATCGTTCAATGGAAGGTGCTAACTCTCATATGTGGGCCGTAGATGTCACCGCCCTCTACTTGGAAGTTTAAAAACCTTTCTTCGGAAGAAAGAGAATTTTTGGAATTGTTGGAAAGCTCAGGGGAGCTGGTCGAGGACTTGATGGAAGGTGCATCTCGCGATCCGTCGCCCGCTCCGCCCACACCAAAGAAACAGAAGGTCAATTTGACCACCCCATCCAATTTTCAGCCTGGATTCTATCCGAGGCAAGGAAATAATATACCAGTGGCAGCACCACTGCAAGGTGTTTCACCTCCCTCACACATTGGGCCTAAGGGATTTAACAAGGGAAAACATTGGAAAGGGAAAGGGAAGGGCAAGGGCCCTAAACAAGATTAACCATGAATGAAATTTGTTTTCCATATTTAACTTTTCTTGTTCAGAAGTCCTTGGAAGTTGGAATACACCTCTGATGGTTCCCGGCAAACACAAAGCTGAGACTTGTATTGAATCTTTTCTTGCTCAACGAAAGAAAATTCACAAGTTAAGGCATGCTTTGTGATAGGCCAGAAGTGTGGAAAAGTAGGAGTTTCTTTTTACGGTTACGCTCTCGCGCAAACCTGAAAATTTTTGCTAGGGGCTCAAAAGGGGAATGCTTTTCTTTTCAAGGGCAGCAATGTACATTTCCTTTTTTCTTTGTTTTGGCTTATGCACACCCAAGCATCTTGTCAGTTGGGTTCAACGTCAAGTGCTGCACCTCTTAACTCACATTTCCTGTCATGGCAAGGGACAACAATGTAAAGCTTTAATGTGTGATGGAATGTATGGATTTCCCGGCATTTCTGGACATTTCCCTTACCCCCTAGCCTAGGCGCACATGTGGTGCACATGTCGTACGAGCCACGCGAGTACGCACGTGCCTAGCGTCTAGCCTTGGCTTCCTAGCCGTAGAAGTTCCATTGGATAGTTATGGACGTTACTCTCATAGTAGGATTCTAGGATATTTTCTAGATACTATTGTAGAGGTTTGGTGGACTAGTGCACTACCATTGGAGGAACGTGAACACACCATCACGAACCACGAAAAGACACGGATACAGACGTAAGCCACGGGAAGACACACACAGGTAATTTGGAAGCTTAGTAGACCACAAGTAGGGAGTGGAAGCTCCGTGAGGTGGGGGTTACTTGTAGTTGGAAAGAGCGTCCAACCTGTCGGCCATCCGGCCTTGTCTCTCTCTCTCTCACAACATGGAAATTCTCTCTCCCTTGTGCATTCTACAACATCTGGTATCGGCGAGAGCCAAATTGTTCTCTGCAAGTCTTTCGCGTGGTGGAAGGAGGAAAGTCGTAGGAGGAAGATCGTTCAATGGAAGGTGCTAACTCTCATATGTGGGCCGTAGATGTCACCGACCTCTACTGGGAAGTTTAAAAACCTTTCTTCGGAAGAAAGAGAATTTTTGGAATTGTTGGAAAGCTCAGGGGAGCTGGTCGAGGACTTGATGGAAGGTGCATCTCGCGATCCGTCGCCCGCTCCGCCCACACCAAAGAAACAGAAGGTCAATTTGACCAAGGAAATAAAGGACCAATTGTTTTAGGAATTTAAGGAACAGCACCTTGCCGAAAGGCAATATGCAGCGGATGGGGTGGAGGAGACTCCTCGCCCTAGTGGACAAGTAAGAGCAAGTCCTCCTTCCTTGTTCTCGGGAAAGAGGGGATATTTTTGCTATTTTGCAAGGAAGTTGGAAGGCGATGCAAAACTAAGCAATGTGCCTGCAGGAAAGATGGTGGCCTTGGGAGTGCGTGTGATGGAAGAAAGACCCACAAAAGCTTGGGACACACATGTAAGGAAACTAGAAAATGAAGGGATACATGAGCATACATTGGAATGGAAGGATTTTATGTCAAAAATATATGATTCCACAGACACAGTGGCCATTGCCAGGGCAAAATTAGACAAAGCCTTTCAAGGAAATGAGACTGTCGGGAATATATTGAAAGATTTATGTCTCTCCTAGCAGATGTAGAGGTTGACTATCAAATAGCCATGCAAAACCAGTTACATCTTTTTACCAAGGGTCTTAATACTCCTCTCAAACTTGCATGCACAGTGAACCCTGCAACAGGCAGTCCTTTCACTGATCTGGAAGACATTTGCACTTATGTTATTTAACATGAGGCAAGTCTTAAAAGCACATATGTGGATGCACAGGGACCCAAGAGGAAGAGGGTCTACAACCAAACACCTCAAGTGGCAGCAGGAGTGCACGTGGTGGAACTTCAACAGCCCCCTGCACCACCTTCCTTGGGTTTGGTGGGAGCACCCCCTATTGGGTCCGGGAGAAAAATTGATTCCAGAACCTCTATTCCAGAGGATAGGGAATGCTATTTTTGCCATAAACTAGGCCACGAATCATGTCAGTGTGTTGCTTAAAAACAGATATCTAGTGCCAAAGCTCAAGCTAGTGGGAACACCCCATCCAATTTTCAGCCTGGATTCTATCCGAGGCAAGGAAATAATATACCAGTGGCAGCACCACTGCAAGGTGTTTCACCTCCCTCACACATTGGGCCTAAGGGATTTAACAAGGGAAAACATTGGAAAGGGAAAGGGAAGGGCAAGGGCCCTAAACAAGATTAACCATGAATGAAATTTGTTTTCCATATTTAACTTTTCTTGTTCAGAAGTCCTTGGGAAGTTGGAATACACCTCTGATGGTTCCCGGCAAACACAAAGCTGAGACTTGTATTGAATCTTTTCTTGCTCAACGAAAAGAAAATTCACAAGTTAAGGCATGCTTTGTGATAGGCCAGAAGGTGTGGAAAAGTAGGAGTTTCTTTTTACGGTTACGCTCTCGCGCAAACCTGAAAATTCTTGCTAGGGGCTCAAAAGGGGAATGCTTTTCTTTTCAAGGGCAGCAATGTACATTTCCTTTTTCTTTGTTTTGGCTTATGCAGCACCCAAAGCATTTGTCAGTTGGGTTCAACGTCAAGTGCTGCACCTCTTAACCTCACATTTCCTGTCATGGCAAGGGACAACAATGTAAAGCTTTAATGTGTGATGGAATGTATGGATTTCCCGGCATTTCTGGACATTTCCCTTACCCCTAGCCTAGGCGCACATGTGGTGCACATGTCGTACGAGCCACGCGAGTACGCACGTGCCTAGCGTCTAGCCTTGGCTTCCTAGCCGTAGAAGTTCCATTGGATAGTTATGGACGTTACTCTCATAGTAGGATTCTAGGATATTTTCTAGATACTATTGTAGAGTTTGGTGGACTAGTGCACTACCATTGGAGGAACGTGAACACACCATCACGAACCACGAAAAGACACGGATACAGACGTAAGCCACGGGAAGACACACACAGGTAATTTGGAAGCTTAGTAGACCACAAGTAGGGAGTGGAAGCTCCGTGAGGTGGGGTTACTTGTAGTTGGAAAGAGCGTCCAACCTGTCGCATCCGCTTGTCTCTCTCTCCAATGAATTCTCTCTTGTGCATTCTACACATCTGTATCGCGAACCATTTCTGCAAGTTTCGCGAAAGAAGTCGTAAAATGTCAAGAATGCATCTATGTCAAGACATGGATACTCGAAAAAAAAAAAAGATGGAACATCTCGATCTCGGTCCCAAGGCATTGTAGACCATTTAC
>KV908787.1:24806-43397 GCA_002005505.1 Botryococcus braunii
CACAATGTAAAGCTTATGTGTGATGGAATGTATGGATTTCCCGGCATTTCTGGACATTTCCCTTACCCCTAGCCTAGGCGCACATGTGGTGCACATGTCGTACGAGCCACGCGAGTACGCACGTGCCTAGCGTCTAGCCTTGGCTTCCTAGCCGTAGAAGTTCCATTGGATAGTTATGAACCTTAGTCTCATAGTAGGATTCTAGGATATTTTCTAGATACTATTGTAGAGGTTTGGTGGACTAGTGCGCTACCATTGGAGGAACGTGAACACACCATCACGAACCACGAAAAGACACGGATACAGACGTAATCCACGGGAAGACACACACAGGTAATTTGGAAGCTTAGTAGACCACAAGTAGGGAGTGGAAGCTCCGTGAGGTGGGGTTACTTGTAATTGGAAAGAGCGTCCAACCTGTCGGCCATCCGGCCTTGTCTCTCTCTCTCACAACATGGAAATTCTCTCTCCCTTGTGCATTCTACAACATCTGGTATCGGCGAGAGCCAAATTGTTCTCTGCAAGTCTTTCGCGTGGTGGAAGGAGGAAAGTCGTAGGAGGAAGATCGTTCAATGGAAGGTGCTAACTCTCATATGTGGGCCGTAGATGTCATCGACCTCTACTGGGAAGTTTAAAAACCTTTCTTCGGAAGAAAGAGAATTTTTGGAATTGTTGGAAAGCTCAGGGGAGCTGGTCGAGGACTTGATGGAAGGTGCATCTCGCGATCCGTCGCCCGCTCCGCCCACACCAAAGAAACAGAAGGTCAATTTGACCACCCCATCCAATTTTCAGCCTGGATTCTATCCGAGGCAAGGAAATCATATACCAGTGGCAGCACCACTGCAAGGTGTTTCACCTCCCTCACACATTGGGCCTAAGGGATTTAACAAGGGAAAACATTGGAAAGGGAAAGGGAAGGGCAAGGGCCCTAAACAAGATTAACCATGAATGAAATTTGTTTTCCATATTTAACTTTTCTTGTTCAGAAGTCCTTGGGAAGTTGGAATACACCTCTGATGGTTCCCGGCAAACACAAAGCTGAGACTTGTATTGAATCTTTTCTTGCTCAACGAAAAGAAAATTCACAAGTTAAGGCATGCTTTGTGATAGGCCAGAAGGTGTGGAAAAGTAGGAGTTTCTTTTTACGGTCACGCTCTCGCGCAAACCTGAAAATTCTTGCTAGGGGCTCAAAAGGGGAATGCTTTTCTTTTCAAGGGCAGCAATGTACATTTCCTTTTTTCTTTGTTTTGGCTTATGCAGCACCCAAAGCATCTTGTCAGTTGGGTTCAACGTCAAGTGCTGCACCTCTTAACCTCACATTTCCTGTCATGGCAAGGGGACAACAATGTAAAGCTTTAATGTGTGATGGAATGTATGGATTTCCCGGCATTTCTGGACATTTCCCTTACCCCCTAGCCTAGGCGCACATGTGGTGCACATGTCGTACGAGCCACGCGAGTACGCACGTGCCTAGCGTCTAGCCTTGGCTTCCTAGCCGTACAAGTTCCATTGGATAGTTATGAACCTTAGTCTCATAGTAGGATTCTAGGATATTTTCTAGATACTATTATACAGGTTTGGTGGACTAGTGCACTACCATTGGAGGAACGTGAACACACCATCACGAACCACGAAAATACACGGATAGAGACGTAAGCCACGGGAAGACACACACAGGTAATTTGGAAGCTTAGTAGACCACAAGTAGGGAGTGGATGTTGAGTTCTGAACATTATTATTGAATGCCTTGTGCTTTAAGTGATCTTCATGTGTGCACTATTAGGATATGGGTCCATTGAGAACATAAGGTACCTTGAGACACGGCAGATTCTGGACGTTTTCGAACATAAGGTACAATCCTATCTAGATCACACGTTTGTCGGATGAACTCTTAAGGCTGCCCCACCGGAGTGAATACCAACTGGTTGTGAAAGATGCTGGGCATCACCAGATGCTAGTCTTGTCCGACAGTTGTGTGTGGCACTCAGCAGACAGTCGTACGGACTGTAGCTGGAGTAACTTCGTCTATTCACGACCTGTCTGCTTTGTACAGGTACGGTGCGGCAGTGTGTGTTGTATCATTGTTGCTATTGTGAGAGTGAACAAGCTTAGTGTACCCTGTAGTCACTCAAACAGATAAGGGACAGTGACTTCAGGGAGTATAGGCATGTACTTGAACGTAGCCGTCTAGAGCCTTATCTAGTGATTGCTTGATCGGTGCTTGTGTACAAGATAATGATGTAACGCAACTGGTTGTGAAAGATGCTGGGCATCACCAGATGCTAGTCTTGTCCGACAGTTGTGTGTGGCACTCAGCAGACAGTCGTACGGACTGTAGCTGGAGTAACTTCGTCTATTGACGACCTGTCTGCTTTGTACAGGGAAAGCCGATTGCCCATAACCTTTCACAGGTTATGGGCCCACGCCCTTCCAGCTGAGCCAAGTAAAAGCAGGAGTGAAGGTCGTCTACGGATGGGTCAGACGTAAGCGTCAACAAAGGAGCTCGAGCATGGCGCAGCGGCGCAAGGGAACTCGAGTGTACCAGGACCATTATCTTACTCACAGTTTACCTTTCTGGGAAATTCATAATTGAAGTTTTAGCTGTGCTTTATCATTCATAGACGTTGTCTAGAAGCACTGAGTGAGTCGGGCCGGACTCCGGCGCAAACTTCTGAGGGGAACATATCTGCTACTACTGTGCAAGACTGGCTGGTAAATTTCCATGACATGGAGGGAATTGTAGGGTATTGCTGCATTCCAGAAGTTTATGAGTAAGTTTGGCTGGTGAAGTGACAATAGTATGACAAAAAGGGGCAAAGAAAAGGAAAGTAGCAGTGAAACAGCAATGTCTCAACCTGGAGAAGTCAGTGGGGCCACTCCAGGGCAGTCTATGACCGGGACACAATCAGCCACTGCAGAACCAAAGGTGGAGATTGACAAGGCAGCCTACATCCCCAATACCTCTAATCCAAAGATGACTGTCATGCTTGATGATGGAGGGCGCAATTTTGAATTTTGGTATGAAAATTTGGAGGCGTGCGCAAACACCAAGGGGGTCAGAGCGGCTTTGGAGAGGCCAATGCCAGGGTCGGTGGAGAACTCAGCCATCAAGCAGTGGCTGATCCAGTCAGTTCCAGTCATCTGGCATTCTCAGATCTCATGCCACAAAGCAGCGTTCGACTTCATCGCGTGGGTGAAGAACAGTCACACTGGAGGGAGCAACCAAGACATCAACCTTGAGTGGTACAAGGAAATGGAGCAGGGCATCAAGACAGGGGAGACACTCAAGGTCTACCTCTACAGAATGATGGATCTGGCTACAAGTCTCAGAAACAACGCGTTCATCCTCTTGGACCACAATGTTGGGGAGCTGATGGTGAAGGGCCTCCCTCCTGTGCTGAGGCTCGAGTCCCTGGAGGTTATGGCAACCGACAAGCCGCCATTGGAGCTGATTCAAAGAATCCTGCGCGCCGCAGCCAGCCGTGGGTACAAGGACCCACCTGCAGAGGGAACACCTCAGGCCATGGCAGCTGCAGCAGTGGCTGGTCCCTCTGGGGGGGTAGCTGGAGCGTCATCAAGCGCTGGAGCTGCACCAGGAGTGGGAGCAGTACCGGGAGTTGGAGCAGCACTATCAGCAAACGAACAGCCTCCCGCTGGCCCCTCTGCAACTACTTTTGGTGGCAGGGGGCGTGGACCTGGCAGGGCAAGAAGGCCCAGAGAGGAGCTTACATGCCACTTCTGCAAGGCAAAGGGCCACTTCATGACTGACTGCGGACCGCTCAGGCAGCTGCAGGCTCTGCATCAAAACATGCAAGCGGCAAACGTTGGGCCTGCAGCTTACTGGGGCCAGGGAGGCCCACAGTCGTCTCCTCAAGCCTGGTGGGACCATGGATCTGGCCGGGGTGGCCCGCCTTCATCCGCTTCCAGCCCTGGACCTCCTTCAGCATATAACTATCCAACAAGTCAACACACGTTTCCGGGGTGGCATTTACCACCTCCACCCCCTCCTTCTGGTGAGGCGATGTTTATCTCTCTCAATGTGCTTGCCCCAACTTCGCATGGAGCTAGCAGCACATCTTGGTTAATAGATAGTGGTGCCTCTGTGCATATAGTCAATGATCTCTCATTGCTCCATAATCCAGTTATGCATAGACAGCCTCTTCCTCTGCACTTGGCAACCTCAGACGCCAAGGGAGGAATCATTGCATCTGGGTCTGTATGCCTTGTGAATGCAAGGCACGAAGTATTCTGGCTGCACAATGTGCAGTGTGTTCCTTCTGCGCATACCAACCTCATTTCAGTCACTGGTGCAATTCAGGATGGAGCATCTTTCCTGACTGACACTGCAGGTGGTTACACAGCCATGAAGGGACCTGAAGGGTGGTGTGGAGATATCACCCGCGCACGAGGTCTGTTTTTTTTGGAGTTTGTTAGTCCTGTCAGAGGGCAGCAAGTTGGCTGCAGACATATTGATCACATGGCTGAGGCGTCTCATCTTAGGAAAGGACACGTGTGTAGCGAGAGATCTCTGTGGCATGCTAGGTTAGGTCATCCTGGTGCCAGCAGCATGCAGAGGTTCTCCAAGGAAGATCTGGTTACAGGAATCAATATCTCCCTTGCTCCCTGCTCTGAGTGCCCCAAGCACTGTGAATCGTGTATACAAGGGAAACACTCCAGACCTCCTTTCCCTGTATCTTCCAGGCCTGCACATCACCCACTCGATAGAGTCCATGTGGATACTGTGGGTCCCATATCACCTCCTGCCATCACAGGTGAACGATATTGGGTCACTGTAGTGGATGAAAGTTCACACCAAGTTGCCTCCCTGCCTGTGAAGTCAAAGGATTGCATCCCAAAGGCTGTGATAGACCTGCTCCGTTTTTGGCAGACCCAACGAGGCACGGTTGTGAAGTGTGTGAGGACTGACAGGGGTTCAGAGTTCCTGAACCAGCAATTCAAAGAGTTTTGTGCTCAGCAGGGCACTAAGATGGAGTCCTCAGCGCCCTACACGCCTCAGCAGAATGGGGTGGCGGAGAGGATGAATAGGACCCTGAAGGAGCGAACAAGGACTCTGTTGGTCCATGCTGCAGCAGACCCCTCCCTTTGGAAGGAGGCGCTTGAGACAGCTACCCTCCTCTACAATGTGGGTCCTACTTCAGGCAGGTCCCTGACCCCCATGGAATTATTCTTTGGTGTCAAACCTGATGTGTCTGTGCTGCGCACGTTTGGCTGTGTAGCCCATGTGCACATTCCCAGTGGCCAAAGGTCTGTTTTTGGGCCCAAGACCATCCCTGGGATGTTTACTGGTTATTGTCCCCAGTCTAAAGCGTATCGTGTGTACGTGGGGAATGGAGTGTGGAAGGAGAGTAGGGACGTCAGCTTTATCGAGCACTTGAGGGGGGCTGAGAGAGTGGGTCTATCAAAGGTCCAGCCTGGGTCTGTCTATGATTCTAGGATATCACCCCCCCTTGGCAGTGAGAATCTGGCAACGCCTCAAGCAATTCCCTCTGCTGCTCCACCCACGTTCTGGGATGAGGAGGATGACCATGGAGTGGAGACGCTTTCCACTGGGGCTCCTGGGACCTCTGGACTTTGTGCTGGGGATCAGTCTGGAGACGGGACCACAGCAGCACATGACCAAGGAAACCCCACCAGCCTGGATTCTACTGTTGGGACCCCAGAACCATCTCAGCACTCGTGGTCGGTGCTTGAGCATATGCAGAATCTGGCCAGGGGGGGTGTAGAAACTCAATCCCAGGTAGAAAAAATGCAGAAGGTACAAGAGGGGTTGCGAATGCAGGGGAAGTCACAAATTCCCCTTCCTCCAGGGACCACCCTTACAAGGGAGCAGCGTTATGTACAGCGCGTGGCTAGGAGAGAGCATTCTGACATCCCATTGCATGCCCCTGACCCAGGTCAGGCAATTGTGAGTGAGCCAAACATGGTTGGTCTCCCTGATATGCAGGGGCAGGTTGAGACAGTCGAGGCTATGTTCGGTGCAGATGTAAGAGATGAGAGCAGTGGGTTAGACATGCCAGCAGTAGGGGAAGCTGGTGCCCAATCCCAGTCACTGGCTAGTCATGCTTATGGTGTGCAGGCTGACATTGTAGGCGCAGCTCAGGCAAGTCTGGGTAGTGTGCCCAAGTGTGAGTCCAGGAGAGAGAGAGAGCTGCTGCTCCCCTCTGCATTGCGGAAGGTGCGAGAATGTAAGGGTGCTGCACATGAGTCCAGTAGTCAAGGAGAGAGAGAGAGACTTGAGAAGGAATCAGATAATCCCGGCAGTACTGCCCAGTCCCAGCATAAGGTACATAATGTACCTTATTCTGGCAACCAGGGAGAGAGAGAGAGAGAAGGGAACAGCATCAGTAAGGCTGACAGCCCTGCTGCACCACAGCATAAGGTACAGAGTGTACCTTCTGTCACGTTGGGAAAAGTTCACGTGCCCTCAAACTTGAGGGAAGCCCAGCGCTCACCTCAGTGGGAGTTTTGGCAGCAGGCAATGCAAGAGGAGATGGAGTCTTTAGACACCCATGAGGTTATGCAGTATGTGGAAAGACCCCATGGGCAGAAAGTTATCCCTGTTCATTGGATTCTTTCTACAAAAAACGATGCACATGGGAATGTCACTCGGTGTAAAGCAAGATTGGTTGCCCAGGGTTGCAGACAGATTCCTGGTATAGATGTTGGTGAGGTTTTTGCACCTACCAGCAGCTATGGTGCTAGGAGAGCTGTGCTGGCAGTGGCTGCCACACAAAATCTTGAGATCCACCAAGTGGATATCAAGACAGCTTTTCTCAATGGGGAGTTGGAGGAAGAGGTCTATGTGACCCAACCACCAGGATTTGAGAATGGCAACACGAGAGTTGTGTGCAAGCTCAGGAAGGCACTCTACGGTCTTAAGCAAGCCCCACGGGCTTGGCACAAGACCTTGAGCGACAAGTTGAGCGTGATGGGGTATAGTGTGTGCAAGAGCGACGCTGGGGTATACATCAGGAGGGCCCCTGATGGTAATCTGTCGTTTATTCTTGTTTATGTCGATGATCTTCTCATAGTTGCCAGAGTGGTTGCAGAGATTGAGTGGGGGAAAGAGTTATTGAAGAAGGACTTCACCATCCATGATTTGGGAGAGGTGAATGATTTCCTGGGGTGTCAGGTCCTACGCAATAGAGTTCAGGGCACTATTTCCATGAGTTGCACTCCCAAGATTGATGCTCTTGTGGAGAAGTTTGGCGTTGCTGATGATGGACGTGGGGTTGATACCCCCATGTCCAAGGACTTCGTGGCTAGCAGCAGACCCGAGTCCTCAGATGGTATGTCACATGGGGCTGGTACCCCTCTGCCACCTGGTCATCGATACTGCGAGTTAATTGGATCGTTACTGTACATAGCCAATACGACCCGGCCTGACATTTCTCAGGCTGTTGGAGTGTTGTCAAGGTATAGAATGACACCCACTACCTCACACTGGAATGAGGCCATTCGAGTGCTGAAGTACTTGAGAGATACCAGAGAGTTAGCTCTTACTCTGGGTGGAAAGGGCCCTGAGCTAGAAGGCTATGTTGATGCCGACTATGCTGGGGACCTGGACCACAGGTATTCCACCACTGGCTATGTTCTATCAGTCTATGGTAGTGCCGTGGTTTGGGGAAGCAAGAAGCAGAGCTCAGTTGCTACCTCAACTGTGCAAGCTGAGTTTATGGCAGCTGGCCATATTGTGAAGGAAGCCAACTGGCTAAGGGGCTTCTTGGAAGAGATAGGGGCTGCACCTTGGAGGGTCAAAATTTTCTGTGACAACCAAGGATGCATTTCTAATTTACGGAACCCCCTGTATTCCAAATTCACAAAGCACGTTGCAGTAAGCTTCCACTACGCTAGGGAAGCTATGGCACTTGGGCAGGTAGATATCCTCTATGTGGAATCTGCACGCAATGTGGCTGACATTATGACCAAGCCACTTGCCAAGCCCGTGTTTGTTGGTCATCGTGATTCACTAGGTTTGAGAAGATACACTTAAAGCATGCAGGCAAGGGGAAGTGTTGAGTTCTGAACATTATTATTGAATGCCTTGTGCTTTAAGTGATCTTCATGTGTGCACTATTAGGATATGGGTCCATTGAGAACATAAGGTACCTTGAGACACGGCAGATTCTGGACGTTTTCGAACATAAGGTACAATCCTATCTAGATCACACGTTTGTCGGATGAACTCTTAAGGCTGCCCCACCGGAGTGAATACCAACTGGTTGTGAAAGATGCTGGGCATCACCAGATGCTAGTCTTGTCCGACAGTTGTGTGTGGCACTCAGCAGACAGTCGTACGGACTGTAGCTGGAGTAACTTCGTCTATTCACGACCTGTCTGCTTTGTACAGGTACGGTGCGGCAGTGTGTGTTGTATCATTGTTGCTATTGTGAGAGTGAACAAGCTTAGTGTACCCTGTAGTCACTCAAACAGATAAGGGACAGTGACTTCAGGGAGTATAGGCATGTACTTGAACGTAGCCGTCTAGAGCCTTATCTAGTGATTGCTTGATCGGTGCTTGTGTACAAGATAATGATGTAACGCAACTGGTTGTGAAAGATGCTGGGCATCACCAGATGCTAGTCTTGTCCGACAGTTGTGTGTGGCACTCAGCAGACAGTCGTACGGACTGTAGCTGGAGTAACTTCGTCTATTGACGACCTGTCTGCTTTGTACAGGGAAAGCCGATTGCCCATAACCTTTCACAGTGGAAGCTCCGTGAGGTGGGGGTTACTTGTAATTGGAAAGAGCGTCCAACCTGTCGGCCATCCGGCCTTGTCTCTCTCTCTCTCTCACAACTTGGAAATTCTCTCTACCTTGTGCATTCTACAATATCTGGTATCGGCGAGAACCGAATTGTTCTCTGCAAGTCTTTCGCGTGGTGGAAGGAGGAAAGTCGTAGGAGGAAGATCGTTCAATGGAAGGTGCTAACTCTCATATGTGGGCCGTAGATGTCACCGCCCTCTACTTGGAAGTTTAAAAACCTTTCTTCGGAAGAAAGAGAATTTTTGGAATTGTTGGAAAGCTCAGGGGAGCTGGTCGAGGACTTGATGGAAGGTGCATCTCGCGATCCGTCGCCCGCTCCGCCCACACCAAAGAAACAGAAGGTCAATTTGACCACCCCATCCAATTTTCAGCCTGGATTCTATCCGAGGCAAGGAAATAATATACCAGTGGCAGCACCACTGCAAGGTGTTTCACCTCCCTCACACATTGGGCCTAAGGGATTTAACAAGGGAAAACATTGGAAAGGGAAAGGGAAGGGCAAGGGCCCTAAACAAGATTAACCATGAATGAAATTTGTTTTCCATATTTAACTTTTCTTGTTCAGAAGTCCTTGGGAAGTTGGAATACACCTCTGATGGTTCCCGGCAAACACAAAGCTGAGACTTGTATTGAATCTTTTCTTGCTCAACGAAAAGAAAATTCACAAGTTAAGGCATGCTTTGTGATAGGCCAGAAGGTGTGGAAAAGTAAGAGTTTCTTTTTACGGTTACGCTCTCGCGCAAACCTGAAAATTTTTGCTAGGGGCTCAAAAGTGGAATGCTTTTCTTTTCAAGGGCAGCAATGTACATTTCCTTTTTTCTTTGTTTTGGCTTATGCAACACCCAAAGCATCTTGTCAGTTGGGTTCAACGTCAAGTGCTGCACCTCTTAACCTCACATTTCCTGTCATGGCAAGGGGACAACAATGTAAAGCTTTAATGTGTGATGGAATGTATGGATTTCCCGGCATTTCTGGACATTTCCCTTACCCCCTAGCCTAGGCGCACATGTGGTGCACATGTCGTACGAGCCACGCGAGTACGCACGTGCCTAGCGTCTAGCCTTGGCTTCCTAGCCGTAGAAGTTCCATTGGATAGTTATGGACGTTACTCTCATAGTAGGATTCTAGGATATTTTCTAGATACTATTGTAGAGGTTTGGTGGACTAGTGCACTACCATTGGAGGAACGTGAACACACCATCACGAACCACGAAAAGACACGGATACAGACGTAAGCCACGGGAAGACACACACAGGTAATTTGGAAGCTTAGTAGACCACAAGTAGGGAGTGGAAGCTCCGTGAGGTGGGGGTTACTTGTAGTTGGAAAGAGCGTCCAACCTGTCGGCCATCCGGCCTTGTCTCTCTCTCTCACAACATGGAAATTCTCTCTCCCTTGTGCATTCTACAACATCTGGTATCGGCGAGAGCCAAATTGTTCTCTGCAAGTCTTTCGCGTGGTGGAAGGAGGAAAGTCGTAGGAGGAAGATCGTTCAATGGAAGGTGCTAACTCTCATATGTGGGCCGTAGATGTCACCGACCTCTACTGGGAAGTTTAAAAACCTTTCTTTGGAAGAAAGAGAATTTTTAAAATTGTTGGAAAGCTCAGGGGAGCTGGTCGAGGACTTGATGGAAGGTGCATCTCGCGATCCGTCGCCCGCTCCGCCCACACCAAAGAAACAGAAGGTCAATTTGACCAAGGAAATAAAGGACCAATTGTTTTAGGAATTTAAGGAACAGCACCTTGCCGAAAGGCAATATGCAGCGGATGGGGTGGAGGAGACTCCTCGCCCTAGTGGACAAGTAAGAGCAAGTCCTCCTTCCTTGTTCTCGGGAAAGAGGGGATATTTTTGCTATTTTGCAAGGAAGTTGGAAGGCGATGCAAAACTAAGCAATGTGCCTGCAGGAAAGATGGTGGCCTTGGGAGTGCGTGTGATGGAAGAAAGACCCACAAAAGCTTGGGACACACATGTAAGGAAACTAGAAAATGAAGGGATACATGAGCATACATTGGAATGGAAGGATTTTATGTCAAAAATATATGATTCCACAGACACAGTGGCCATTGCCAGGGCAAAATTAGACAAAGCCTTTCAAGGAAATGAGACTGTCGGGAGATATATTGAAAGATTTATGTCTCTCCTAGCAGATGTAGAGGTTGACTATCAAATAGCCATGCAAAACCAGTTACATCTTTTTACCAAGGGTCTTAATACTCCTCTCAAACTTGCATGCACAGTGAACCCTGCAACAGGCAGTCCTTTCACTGATCTGGAAGACATTTGCACTTATGTTATTTAACATGAGGCAAGTCTTAAAAGCACATATGTGGATGCACAGGGACCCAAGAGGAAGAGGGTCTACAACCAAACACCTCAAGTGGCAGCAGGAGTGCACGTGGTGGAACTTCAACAGCCCCCTGCACCACCTTCCTTGGGTTTGGTGGGAGCACCCCCTATTGGGTCCGGGAGAAAAATTGATTCCAGAACCTCTATTCCAGAGGATAGGGAATGCTATTTTTGCCATAAACTAGGCCACGAATCATGTCAGTGTGTTGCTTAAAAACAGATATCTAGCTGCCAAAGCTCAAGCTAGTGGGAACATCCCATCCAATTTTCAGCCTGGATTCTATCCGAGGCAAGGAAATAATCCACCAGTGGCAGCACCACTGCAAGGTGTTTCACCTCCCTCACACATTGGGCCTAAGGGATTTAACAAGGGAAAACATTGGAAAGGGAAAGGGAAGGGCAAGGAGCCCTTGCCCTTCCCTTTCCTAGACAAGATTAACCATGAATGAAATTTGTTTTCCACATTTAACTTTTCTTGTTCAGAAGTCCTTGGGAAGTTGGAATACACCTCTGATGGTTCCCGGCAAACACAAAGCTGAGACTTGTATTGAATCTTTTCTTGCTCAACGAAAAGAAAATTCACAAGTTAAGGCATGCTTTGTGATAGGCCAGAAGGTGTGGAAAAGTAGGAGTTTCTTTTTACGGTTACGCTCTCGCGCAAACCTGAAAATTCTTGCTAGGGGCTCAAAAGGGGAATGCTTTTCTTTTCAAGGGCAGCAATGTACATTTCCTTTTTCCTTTGTTTTGGCTTATGCAGCACCCAAAGCATCTTGTGAGTTGGGTTCAACGTCAAGTGCTGCACCTCTTAACCTCACATTTCCTGTCATGGCAAGGGGACAACAATGTAAAGCTTTAATGTGTGATGGAATGTATGGATTTCCCGGCATTTCTGGACATTTCCCTTACCCCCTAGCCTAGGCGCACATGTGGTGCACATGTCGTACGAGCCACGCGAGTACGCACGTGCCTAGCGTCTAGCCTTGGCTTCCTAGCCGTAGAAGTTCCATTGGATAGTTATGAACCTTAGTCTCATAGTAGGATTCTAGGATATTTTCTAGATACTATTGTAGAGGTTTGGTGGACTAGTGCGCTACCATTGGAGGAACGTGAACACACCATCACGAACCACGAAAAGACACGGATACAGACGTAATCCACGGGAAGACACACACAGGTAATTTGGAAGCTTAGTAGACCACAAGTAGGGAGTGGAAGCTCCGTGAGGTGGGGGTTACTTGTAATTGGAAAGAGCGTCCAACCTGTCGGCCATCCGGCCTTGTCTCTCTCTCTCACAACATGGAAATTCTCTCTCCCTTGTGCATTCTACAACATCTGGTATCGGCGAGAGCCAAATTGTTCTCTGCAAGTCTTTCGCGTGGTGGAAGGAGGAAAGTCGTAGGAGGAAGATCGTTCAATGGAAGGTGCTAACTCTCATATGTGGGCCGTAGATGTCATCGACCTCTACTGGGAAGTTTAAAAACCTTTCTTCGGAAGAAAGAGAATTTTTGGAATTGTTGGAAAGCTCAGGGGAGCTGGTCGAGGACTTGATGGAAGGTGCATCTCGCGATCCGTCGCCCGCTCCGCCCACACCAAAGAAACAGAAGGTCAATTTGACCAAGGAAATAAAGGACCAATTATTTTAGGAATTTAAGGAACAACACCTTGCCGAAAGGCAATGTGGAGGGGATGGGGTGGAGGAGACTCCTCGCCCTAGTGGACAATTCACTACGGGAAATCCGGGTGCTGAATCGAGTCAAAACGCGCCGGATCGAGTCGATTCGAGTCGGAAAAAAATTCCGCGCGACTCCCGAGCGCCTAATGTTCGTCGACTCTTTCTTACGAAAACATGGCGAAATTCCCTGCAATTCGGACCCGATTCTCCGGTTCGTGAACAAAATTTTGTCGGATTCGCGTGTGATTCCGTCGAATACCTTTAGGAAAAAGCCCAAATTTGTCGGACAAGCTGTAGACGCTAGAGTCAAGAGCAGTGGTTTTCAGCACTTTTTAGACGGTATTGGACGTTATTCAGATATTCACGTACGAAACAAACTTTGCTCGCATATGCACAGCAGGTGTGTAATCCAGAACTCTCGCGTTACATGAAGCGTGCATATAGATTAAACTATCGTGGCCAAGGGGTATTCTTTATTGTTACATCATGCATCCGCAGTTACGGGCACCGGCATCTGGTCGACCCGCGATACTCGACAACATTCAGGCAGCACTCGGACCCCCCATAAAGAATAAATTTGGTTTACAAGCTTCAAGTACAAGGTAATACATGTCCTGAATCGCGTGGCACGCCTGTACCTTGCGCTGTTCGCAGACAATGCCCGTGGAATTCCTCGAAGTTGCGACCTTCCGAATGTCCATTTCGACATATTTTGAATATATGTGGTAAAAACATTCTTTAAAAAGCTATAGCACATGCAATATGGCGATGTCCTACAGGCAGCATACGTACATGTTCTGAAACATCTGCCTGAGTTGGCAATGCTAAACATCATGTGTCATACAAGTGCTGCACAGCTCAATATATGGTGCAAGTGTACATGTTGTCATCAACTGTACATGTCTGCACCAGTGAGCACTGCACAAATATGTGTGCCCTTCCCAAATTTGTACCACAAGTCTGCAGACACGGCAAACCCAGGTGGCCAAGTACATAATGCTTGCCATAGCTTCAGACTATATTGTGAATGATTATCCAACCTAGTCGTACTGAGATACCACGATGTACACCCATCATGCAAATGCTGAGACGCGTCCATGACGCCCACCTTCTTGATCCAGGGTTGGTTGAAAGGGTCTGTCCAATTCGACATCTGCAATTCCAATGACCAGCTGATGCTTTGGTGAAGTAAGACGTCGCACACTATGTAATGGCCTATCGATATTTCAAGCCATTGCTGAACTGCTACATCTTTGCTGCAGTCATAATTTGTCTTGACTGGTAATCTATAGGCCATGCAGTCATTGCTCCATTGCTGCAAAAGGCATCAACGCATCCCGCTTGCTGCCTTCCCTGCTGGCCCCCAAATGATAATGAGCAATGATAGGGAAACAATTTTTCTGGGGTAAGGGGGGGGGGGGGAGGGCGTGCAACAAGAAGCAAGTCAACATGGTCTAACTTTAAAGTACGTGAAGGCCATGTAGTGAATGATAAAGGATTCCTATGACAGTACAAATAATAAAATCACTCCTGCCTGCATGAAGTAAGAGCAATTTCATAAGTGCTACAGGAAGCAAGCGTGGGAGGCAAGAGAGGGACATGAATAATGCAAGTGACGAAAGCAGGCCAGGCGTTGAAGCTTAAATGTGTTGGAAGGAAGGTAAGAAACGGCGGAAACAAGGAAAGAATTAAGGAAGGGAGGGAGGGAAGAAGGTAATGACGGAAAGGAAGGAAGCAAAGGAAGGAAGGAATGAGGGGAGGGAAGGTAGGATTGCAGGAAGGGAAGGAAACGAAGGAAGGAAGGCAGGGTACGAATGGAAGGAACGGAGGGAAAGAGGTAGGGATGGCAGGAACTAAGGGAGGGAGGGAGGGGGGAGGGAAGGAAGAAAGGGTGGGAGGAGGGAGAAGGACGGAAGGGAGGAAAGAAGGAACCAAGGAAGGAATGAATGAAGCAAGGAGGCGGGAAACGTGGGAGCAAAGTAAGATCCGAACGTAATTTATAAATCATGCAAATGACCAAAGAGAGAGAGAGAGAGAGAGAGAGAGAGAGAGAGAGAGAGAGGAGAGAGAGAGAGAGAGAGAGAGAGAGAGAGAGAGAGAGAGAGAGAGAGAGAGAGAGAGAGAGAAGAGAGAGAGAGAGAGAGAGAGAGAGAGAGAGAGAGAAGAGAGAAGAGAGAGAGAGAGGACAGTGGTTGACCTGTGGCAAGTTTTGTTGTCATGGTGTACCATGGGGGGAGGGGGGTCCCTAGCCGTCTGTGTCTAGAATAGTGCCAGAAAGCCAGTGGAGGGGAGCCTCTACTAGCCCCCCCCCTTGGTACTCCATGACAATTAAACTCGCCACAGGTCAACCACACCCCATGTAGTGCTCCCTCTCCCTCCCCTCTCCCTCTCTCTCTCTCTCTCTCTCTCTCTCTCCTCTCTCTCTCTCTCTCTCTCTCTCCTCTCTCTCTCTCTCTCTCTCTCTCTCTCTCTCTCTCTCTCTCTCTGTGTGTGTGTGTGTGTGTGTGTGTGTGTGTGTGTGTGTGTGTGTGTGTGTGTGTGTGTGTGTGTGTGTGTGTGTGTGTGTCTCTCTCTTCCCCCCATCCGCCTTCCCCCCCCCCAAAAAAAAATGGCAGAGGGAAAACCGTGGATAAAAACTTGGAAATAGCAGTGGGAAATAGCAGTGGGAAATAGCAATGGGAAAACGTATGCAAAATCACCAGAAGACCTCTAACATTGTGCTTCGGCCATGCATGTCGACCTAAGAATGCCAAGTTGTTGACGCCCATCCCGCTCCCACACCCAGGGCTTTGCTGGAGACAAAATATTGCTCCCAAGACCCTCCCTCAACCCCTCCCATGCATCAAGAAGCTTCACCCACTGTTTCCAAAGTTCACTAAACATCAGATATGTACTCCTCCCCTCCCAGAACCCCTCCCTCTGCCATGGCAAATTGTCTGAGCCATCTCCAAGATCTGCTGTTACACACACACACACACACACACACACACACACACACACACACAACACACACACACACACACACACCACACACACACACACACGCGCGCGCACGCGGTCAGAGAGAGGGGGGGGAGGGAGAGGGAGATGGAGGAGGGAGAGAGAGAGAGGAGAGAGGAGAGAGAGAGAGAGAGAGAGAGGAGAGAGAGAGAGAGAGAGAGAGAGAGGAGAGAGAGAGAGAGAGAGAGAGAGAGAGAGAGAGGAGAGAGAGAGAGAGAGAGAGAGATTAAGGGGGGGGGGGGCAGTAAGGTAAGGGTCCTGAGAGGGAGAGGGAGGTAGAAGGGGGCAACAGGGAGAGAGTGAAAAGGGGGAAAGGGAGAGAGGATAAGGGAGACAGCAGATGGCAAAGGGGGGCAAACTGTGACAAACAGACATGCAACCGCGCACACGCACGCACCCCCCCACCCCAACACACACACGCACACACACACACACACACACACCACACACACACATACACACACACACACACACATTGCACGTGTGGAAAATATGAGGCTTCCATGGATGTTACAGATATCAATTACCTCTATGGCAAGGAGATCATCATAGTCAACTTCTTGTCGCTGCTTACGACTTTGTCATCAGGAAGGTTGCCGTCGGAGACCCATTAGGCGTTTGCAGACTGGTACATTCTGTTCAAGTTTGCCGAGTTCCTCATCTCTGCAGTGCGTAGTGACAGACAATGTGGATCCATTGCAGCATTTTTTCTCTGCCGTTGTACACAGTGATTTGGCCTGCATGTGAAATACTCGGAGTTAAGTGCGTGCTTGTGTGCAACTGAATGCAGGTGAATGAACCTGTTGTCCTCAAGCTGTAGTGATACGTATGCCCCTCCCCCAAAGCCTTTCTCTTGTACTGGACTTGAGAACCGACAGTACAAAGAATCCCCCTACCCATTGCTATTCTTCTTTAAAAAAGGAAGCTAACACACATGGTGAACAAGCAACAATGTGTAAACTGAGTTGACTTATGAGTTTAGCCCCACATACTTATAGGCATGTAAGGCACAGGCAAAAATGCCTCAGGGTCAGGGTGCAGCACCCTGACACTGATCCTGCAACATAGCTGTGCAAGGACCCCAACTCAATGAAGCAATTTAATTTGAATAGGTCATTGGAGTAGGCACAATAGAAAGGCACATTTTCTGTCCTAACCTTACATTTGGCCAGCCCAGAGGCCTCAACGAGTCCCAACCTCTGCAAGCCTTGCCTCATCCCTGCTTAGCCGTTTCTTGCCGTGCCAAAACAGCCTTGAGAGTCTTCGTAAAAGCAGTCTAAAAAAGTTTCAAAAGCATGGAGTAGCTAATACAACAGATTGGAGAAACAGAAGTTACTTCGGAGCAAAAAAAATCGACGTGCAGGCGGTGTAGCCGTTGGTTGCACGCCCACGCAACTCCGTCGTCAGCTGTTTAATGACAGACATGAAACAAATATGCTCCACAAACAAAAATTCTATCTTGGGAATGTTGGTCTGTGTATTGGTCCAACTCACAGAACAGTGTTGACCAATACCGTCTTAGACGTCCCGTGTGTCACGTAACATGACAGAGTCACGGGAACGGCAGATTTGTAGTGCAGCTGCCCCGACTAGTCCCGGACTTGTTTATGTGCGTTTCGATGTCTTGGGGAGGCTGAAAATAAGCAGCTATGCACTGTATCCTTTATTTTCTACCATCTTCCAGAATCTGAAGCTGGAGATTGGGAGCATCTCAGCGGTGACTACCTGAGTTCTAGTTTGCACAGTGTCCGCGCGTTGTCTGTGTGTTGTTTTTGGATAAGCTGCTTCACGGTTGTTATTTTGGGAAACAATCTCAAGGATTATGATTTATATGAGTTGTGTTGAATTCAATGAACTGCTAAAGGGTGCGTTCAGGTAGGTCACTTTGGGTTTCGTCAGTCTGTTTTGGATTTCATGTCTGGCCAGCTAGAAGCAACAAAGAAGATTTCAAGACTTGTTTCTGTTTATAATTTATACAGTGAACTACCTGTTAGTTTGTCTTTGTGCACTAGAAAAGAAACTATGCTGGGTGAGGACCCCTTGCAGGGTTAATCTGAAAAACTATTCATGCAACAGTTTGGGGATTTCCAGGCGGGGCACTCAGGTGCAGAGAGAGAGGCAGACCTGCCAGCACATGAGCGTAAAGCCGTGGCCATAGCTGCCGCACAAGGAACGCTGCTTTCTACCATGCAGGGGCGGCAACACTCAAGCCATTCAGGTGCACCTGGCTTCATGGCTTTTCGATTCAGATTTCCACTAGATTACCTAATTGCAAGGCAGGTTACAGAGTAGCCGGCTACTTCATTGTTCTTTTAGTATGACTACGGGTCATACTGGTACCTTCATCGGTACCAAAGCGTTGCTGGGGAAATTCTGGTTTCTATCTGTCTTTGACATCCCTTACCTTGCCTATCCCCCCCCCTCTCTTCTCTCTTCTCTCTCTCTCTTCTCTCTCTCTTTCTCTTCTCTTCTCTTTCTCTCTCTTCTCTTCTTCTTCTTTTTTGTGTGTGTTGTTGTTTTTGTGTTGTGTGTTGTGTGTGTTTGTTTTTGTTGTGTGTGTGTGTGTGTTTGGCTGCTGATTATTTTTGAGTGATGGCTCAAATTTGTTCTGGCAGAGAGGGGTTCTGGGAGGCCTTCTGGCGCCTAGGGGCGGAGTATATATCTGACTTCTAGATTGTATGCCTTTTGCATGAGTAAGGGATTGAATGTTTTTGTGTCATACTTTATTGATTTCTGATGACTGTAATGCTGGCTACTGTTTGCATGTATTTCATCCAGTGTGAA
>KV908788.1:2500-5000 GCA_002005505.1 Botryococcus braunii
GTGCGGCCTATGTATTTGCACACCGTTCGATTTCTTGATTTCTGATGTATTATGTCTGACGGAACACTTATGTCCTGCAGGTGTGGTGAATTTGCTTTCGCAACCCCTCAGTCACCAGAGAATGCGCCAAGGAACATTTTGGAAGAGATTGTATGGTACAGAATCTCTCCTTACTTCCATGTGGGTCTGCAGTAATAACCTTGCGTATCCTGGGCTAATGCTTGTTGTTCTCCCTCACCGTCCTTACGGAGGGAATGCAGCTGGAGGAGACAGGTCCAGGGCCTTGTTTCTGTGGACTTTTCCGAGAGATGAACACCCCAACACTGGGTAAGCAACATGTTGCTATGTCCAGGTACAAGGCATACGAAATTGAAGATATGAAGTTCAAGGTCCCCGTGGAGAAGATGCTGTATCAAGTACGTGCAGCCCCACCGTCACGGGATTTCATTGGAGCCCTAAAGGCCGCGCAGGAGCGCACCGGAAGGCCTGGCCTCATTGCCGAGGTCAGAAGGCATCACCCAGCAAGGGAATCATCCAGCCAGACTTTGACCCTGTAAAGGTGCTCTTATTACCCTTGCCTCTTCATGACCCTTGCTGTTGGGAGTGTGTATACACGTGAAATCAACCAGCTGCTACGAGGCAGGCACAGAGCTATTTTCAAGTGTTCTGAAAACCAGGACAGGCTTGTATCTCATCATTTATTAAGAAGTCGCTTTGTCACTGTGCAACGCAACCCCATCCCTCCCTCCCTTTCTCTGTGCGTGTGTATGTGCGTGCGTGCGTGCATGTGTGCGTGCGTGTGTGTGTGTGTGTGTGTGTGTGTGTGTGTGTGTGTGTGTGTGTGGTGTGTGTGTGTGTGTGTGTGTGTGTGTGTGTGTGTGTGTGTGTGTGTGTGTCCTCACGCAAACACACACAGCATGCGGTGCGTGTGCGCTGTACACTCTCTCTCTCTCTCCTCTCTCTCTTCTCTCTCCTCTCTCTCTCTCTCTTCTCCTCCTCTCTCTCTCTCTCTCTCTCTCTCTCTCTCTCTCACGTAGGCACGCGCGCGTGCCTGCTAATGCATCTGAATGATGAGGATTTCCTGCCTGCATGTCGAAATGAAAGGATGGGGATGGGGGCCCTGGAGAAGCTGTGGGTTTGAATCAGGGGTGGACTGACCCATTGTGGATGTTTGGATCAGATAGCGAAAGCCTACGAGGAGGGTGGAGCAGCATGCATTAGCGTGCTCACTGACTCCAAGTACTTCCAGGGAAGCTTCTCTTATTTGAGGGACATTCGCGCCGCTGGTGTTAGCTGCCCACTTCTTTGCAAGGAGTTTGTGGTGGAAGCATATCAGATGTTTGCTGCGCGCGCTGCGGGGGCTGATGCGGTGCTGCTCATTGCCGCTGTGCTGCCCAATTCCGACCTCGCATACCTGCTGAAGAGCGCCCAGAAAGTCAAGCTGCAGGCACTGATTGAAGTACATACTGTGGCAGGTATTGATTTTGTGCACCAAAGAATCAAGGAGATTTATGTACATACCGTGGCAGGTATCGATCTTGTTGACAAAAGGACGTAAGGGAGGAGCCTTTCTGCTCAGCAAGGCTGCCAAGCGCGGGACCCCCTCCCTGGCAGGCCCCCCCCGGGGGGGGGGGGGGTTACATGTTTTGTTTAGTCAAAGTAAACGGTTCGAGTGCCCTTCTGTCGTGATGCCTTGCACAGGATAATCTATTGTTTCAACTCAATCCTAGATGGAGCAGGTAGTAGCTCTGCTGGCAGTTAAGACGCTAGATATCAGATGGATTGATACAGGGTTGGAATGGGGGGGCTGGGGGGGGGGGGACATGTGGGAATACTATGGGTGTGTGGGGGACATCAGGAGTGGGAATATGAGGTCTGGGTTGGGGTAAGATGGAAGATGCAGGTAGAGAAAAGGGCTTTTGAGGGTTGCACCGTGGATTTTTCCGTCTTCAATGGGTGTAGTGAAAGCCATCTTTGGCTGGTAGGGCATCCTCATGTCTGTTGGCTGGGGCGGACAGAGATGGAGAGGGTGCTAAAGTTGGATCTCAGCAACGCCATGTTGGGCATCAACAACCGGGATTTGGGAACTTTCAAGGTGCCCCCCATCATACTGTCATCCATCACTTCTGTTTAATAGGCTTCCGTCTGAAGCTCTCCCCCCCCCCCCCCCGGCGGCACTCCAGCTCCCCCCCCCCCGCGGGCACTCCAGCTCTCCCCCCCCCGGGTGTGGGTGTGTGTGTGTGTGTGTGTGTGTGTGTGTGTGTGTGTGTGTGTGTGTGTGGTGTGTGTGGGTGGGTGGGTGGGGTGTGTCTGTGTGTGTGGGGGGGGGGTGTGTGTGGGTGGGTGGGTGGGTGTGTATGTTTGCTTGTGGCGCGCGCGCGCGCGCGCGTGTGTGTGTGTGTGTGTGTGTGTGTGTGTGTGTGTGTGTGTGTAAGTGTGTGCGCGCGCGCGCGCGCGTGCGTAGAACATTCAATCTAGAAGATGAACCCCTGCTTGAAAT
>KV908788.1:16303-21303 GCA_002005505.1 Botryococcus braunii
GGAGAGGGAGAGGGAGAGGGAGAGGGAGAGGAGAGGGAGAGGGAGAGGGAGAGGAGAGGGAGAGGGAGAGGGAGAGGAGAGAGAGAGAGAGAGAGAAGAGAGAGAAAAGAGAAAGAGAAGAAGAGAAGAGAGAGAAGAGAGAGAGGCGGGGGGGAGAGGCAGCCGCGCTCACACTCGTGTGCGCAAACACACACGCACTCGTGTGCACACACCCCCCCCCACCACACACACACACCACACACACACACCACACACCACACACACACACACACACACACACCACACACACCACCGCACCACGCACACCACACACACACACAACACACAGACCACACCCCCGCGCACAACACACACACACACACACACACCACACACACACACACGCCACCACACGCATGCACGCTCACCCGCACGCACGCATGGGTGCTCGCATGAGAGAATCAGAGGAGTGCAGGCTTACTTTCACTTTTGGAATCTCCAAGTGCAAAGTACCATTAGAGAACTTTGCCTTGATATTGTTCAAATCTGCTGTATCTGGCATACGGATGGCTCGGCGTGTAAACATTGCTGAGCGTTCAGATCGATGGTAACGCACACCCTGCGCAATACCAAAAACTCCTCAAAACCGTGTCTGCGAGTATAACATAGGTAAGAGACGTCCAAGATATATACACTTCTGTAAAGCACCAGAAATGTCTTACGATGACCATCCAATACAGCGCATGGCAATGCAACGCTGTCTCTTTAGGCCTGAGCCAGAATTTATTCGCAAATTCCGTCAAGCAGCCAGAGATTTAAACCATCACAACACTATCGACATAAGATCAGCTTCAGACAGTGGCCATGGAACACGGAGCCAATCTAGAATCCACCCCCACAGTCACGTATAATCAACCCACGTTCCAATGCACTTATGAAGACACTTAACTCCTTCAAGCGAACATTCCGACGCTAACACAAAAAAATGGGAGCTATGCATAGCTCCATATGGTTCTCAACAATAAGCCCTTAGAGGGGACTTCAAAGCAATGTAGAGTCTGGGCACCAAGGAACTGACAAAATTTGTAAAATGGGACGTATGCAGGCCCGTTTAATTTTATATAATTCGTATAAGGTGTATGCGGATGGCTCATCATTGCAGTTTTGTCAGTCACACATGTGCACATTCTTGCATCTTTCTTGATGTTGAAGTCATGCCAAATTTGGTTTTAACCGCACCTGCTCTTCTTTGTCTTCCTGCTTTTTATCCTTCTTCTCCACGCTTACACTCAGGACGTTCTGTTCTACTTGCACCTGCACCAAACGCAAGGTTTGAAACTCAAGGTTTTCATTAGCCGTCCAGATAGATGAAAAGACCCAGGACTTGCTACTGCAGTACCAAATGAAAAGGGCCTGGTTTTCTCTGGTCCAACAATTACACGCTGCTCCAGTATCATTTGAGTATTCATATTCATAGCATGAGCATGCAGGTCCAACTACGTATGAGTTCTTCGAGAAAAGTTACTTGTACATGTAACGAGGAAGTATAGTTCCTTGTCTCCGAAAAAAAAGAACGACGGCTTTGAAGAGTTTAGCGTTATCGAACATACCTTAATACATTCCTTGGGTACTCCAGGGAGGTCGGCTTTCACGTCAAACGAAGTTTCCGACTGCGAGCCCCACTAAACTTTAATATCACAAATACTGATGAGTGAACCAGGTCCTCACATGTGGATCCGACTCAGTTCCCGCAACTTCTTGCACAATGCCGTATATGTATACTTGCTTAATTGGAATGACACATAAAATGCTTTGATAACACGCAGAATGATGCATCTCGGACGATTGTGCTGCGATGGTTAGACGCTCTGGCAGCTGGCCGTTCTCGTGTTATGCCAACGATGTGCGTCTCAAACCTTACAAATAGAGCTTACACACAACCTTCACATACCTCTTTAATGTCCGTTAGAATACCCCGGCCATATGTCGCAGGTTCCCCAGAAAGAGCTCGGACACTAGCGCTTGCCAGTGCACGCATGGCGTCCGGGAAAAAGTCGTCGCGGAAGGGCTCAAACAATGTCAGAGACATCTTGTTAGAACCTATTAGCTTGATTTTTAGTACAAAATTTCGTGATTGTCTTCTGACAACAGAGAGGGTGTTCCTTGTCTTTTATTTGTATTCTGGGAAGTTTCCGGAAGGGCCGTTGCGAATCGCACCTTGCGATCCACAGAATCTCGCGGATCTACATATGTTTGCACGGGTACAACAACGCGGAATCGGAGATCCGGCCAGAGATCGAGACAGGATTGGCATCTTGTTCGACTGTGGAATACTAGGTGTAGATTTGTCTGCTAGATAGGATGACTCGACACTCGAAGGTTCCAGGGTCCACATGATGATCGGCATTTCTTCGGCGGTTAGGCTAGCCGCCGCGTGGCAAGTGGCCGGACTCTCACCGGTGGCCCACCGGACTCCTGGTTTCTCGAAGGCCTTGATGATCCTTCGCGAACCGCGAGTGCCACACCGGGTGGGTGTGGCACTCGCGGTTCTCGAAGGATCATCAAGGCCTTCGAGAAACCAGGAGTCCCCAAAAAGGCTCCACGCAACATTACTTCCAAGCGCAACGCTCAAGACGTGGCAAGCAAACGTAAGGAAATTCTAGGACCCACAGTCTTCTGTGTTACAGAAAAGGCAACAATGTCCTTGGCATTTTGGGAACCTTTCCGCGATGACTTCTTCCCCGAGGCCATGCGAACTCTCGCCAACGCGAGCAGTGGTACCTTGTCCGGACAGCGGGCGACGTACGGACGTGGTATTCTTCTTGACGTAAAAGAGGTGATCAACGTTGCTGTTGATGCGTCCTGCTTGTGCGAAGTAAAGCTCCCGCTGTCCAAGGTCGTCATGCTCCCGGTAGTTAGTTGCAAGCGAAATGATGTGAGCAAACTATACAATTGACTAAGGTTTTTGCCTTTGATACCACTACATCATTCAAGTGTGCCTCCGATGTGTAGAGAACTATGAGCTTTCGGGATCATGCCCAGTATTTTAGGCGTGTAACATAATCCCGTTCACATAAGACCCCACAAGACGACGTTTCTACTAAGGATATTAATTTAATTCGATTTTTGGGGGCCAGACTCCACAGACATTTGACATAAAGGCAGACCTTCCGGGTTTGCCAAAGGAAGCGATCAAGGTGATGGACGCTGACTCTCGTGCATTTCGTTAGAATAGAGTTTGAACAGAACTTTCTGTGATATCTGATACGATGTTGTATTCTATACAATGGCTTGTTGGGTACGCTGGTGTGATATCCAACATTTCGTTTGTAAATATGCTACAAGTATACTAGTAGACTCTGGTGATGCCCCAATACGGTCTTCTTATTACTTACCGTGGCTCCACGGTCACAGGTGAGCGTGGAAAGCAATATACTCACGATCAGCGTCCAGCAAGACTCCAAGAAAGAAGGCGAAGGTGAAGATAAGGTAGGCTACATGTGTGGAATCCGGATTGAGATTCAGTGAAAGCTGGGCCATGTTTGATGCTCGTCGTGAAGCCTTGCAATTGCAAATCATTGATTATTCAGAGACTTACCCCTTTTTTGAATGCTACTGCTATTGTACCAGCTAGCAGCCCTTGTTGTGTGTAGCAGCCCTAAGGGCCCTGACATTTTGCTTTGGTGATTACACGTGACGTGCCAAGCATGCGCATGCATTTTTGGTCCCTGTAACCCACATTGCAAAAATAATAGTCCACTTCGAACGTTTCAACGCTGAAGGGCCCTGGCATAGGAACTTAGATACATCTTAAGAGTTAACTTAAGAGACGATTGTCTGCAGGGAGTGAAGTTCCATCGTTCTGAGAGGTCATCTATGTTCATGCAACGTTCCATACGCTTGCCTGAAACAGCAGATTTGGCCAAAATCAAAGCCAAGTACGAGAACGGAACTCTTTCGCTGGATGTCCCTAAAGTTCCAGTAAGTTTCCCTGGGAACTCCCAGAGCACTTATGAGCTGGGAATTCATAGTAGTAAACGTGGCTTTGACTTATCTCAACCTACAATACTAACTCTGTTTTGGTTATGGAAGTACAACTCTTTGATGTCCAATTAGGGTTCCAGCATCAGATCTGCTATTTTTGTAAATTTTGTTTTCAGAAAATACAATGGCATGTGTCCCGGGGTATGTTCCTTTACTTTCAGAGGATGTAATCTTTGGATGTAATCTCCTTGCTTCCACAGGAAACGGATGCTCAGATTCTCTTGTGTCACCCCTAGGTGGATTCCTCAAGTGGGCCTGACTGGAGATGTCCAAACACATTGATCGCTGACAGACGAGCTTCTGACTATTAGAAATTTTTTACAAATATAAATAGCTTCTGACATTCGTATTTCATTAGTGGCCACTTAATTCATTTTGGGTCTGTCGTGCAGAACGAGAAGCGGTCTCTGACTGTTGCCATCGGATGAGACCACTGGTCGTCATTGCTACTGTGCACGTGCAAATGCCTGTCCAGCTCTGCAAATGCGTGTTCTTCACCGGCGCCACTTCTGGCTTGATCAGGAGGATTAATCAAATGTCGTACCATACCTACAAAGCAAAGAACAGCCATGGGATCTGAATGTCTGTGTCACAGTCTTTTGATGATCCCTTCCCCAATCTGCTATGGCGAAGCTTGCAAGCCTCAGCAAGCAATTGCTCCAGACAATTTGCAAGTCATCCCTCTTTGAGCTCAAATTTTAAACATTTAGCTGATCAGGCATGACAGCTATATATATATATATATATATATATATATATAGAACAGCCATGGGATCTGAATGTCTGTGTCACAGTCTTTTGATGATCCCTTCCCCAATCTGCTATGGCGAAGCTTGCAAGCCTCAGCAAGCAATTGCTCCAGATAATTTGCAATTCATCCCTCTTTGTACTCAAATTTTAAACATTTAGCTGATCAGGCATGACAGCTATATATATACCGTATATATATATATATATATATATATATTATATAATAT
>KV908788.1:31303-43364 GCA_002005505.1 Botryococcus braunii
GCTATGAGGTTGCTTGCTTGGTGGTTGCAGCTTAAGTGGTCCTAAATGCTTAGGGGCCCTAATCTCTTAGTGCTGGTTTCTAGAAGATTCGATTGTCATTCCCTTTATCCACAATGGGTAAGATTTGGACGAAACATTTCCTCCCGTTCTTCCCACCACTGCCCAAGGTACGGACTCAATACTGCTGAAGCTTAAACTTTTTACTTGTAACAGTGCAAAACCATCACATGAAGTCAGTGCGTGCGTGTGTGCGTGCCTGTGTGTGTGTGTGTGTGTGTGTGTGTGTGTGTGTGTGTGTGTGTGTGTGTGTGTGTGGTGTGTGTGTGTGTGTGTGTGTGTGTGTGTGCGTGTGTGTGTCTGTGTGTGTGTGTGTGTGTGTGTGTGTGTGTGTGTGTGTCTGTGTGTGTGAGAGTGTGTGCGTGTGTGTGTGTGTGTGTGTGTGTGTGTGTGTGTGTGTGTGTGTGTGTGTGTCTGTGTGTGTGTGTGTGTGTGTGTGTGTGTGTGTGTGTGTGTGTGTGTGTGTGTGTGTGTGTGTGTGTGTGTGTGTGTGTGTTTGTTTCCCTTTCTCTCCTTTATTTTTCTCCGCTTGTCGTATTCGCTGGAGCCTTGTCTGAAGAACAAATGCCACGCACAACAGTAGGCATACATGTTAATTACCAAAAAAAACCTACAACCTTATTTGCAGGCCTCCACATACTCAGTGTGCAAGCAATGCTTCTTTTATCGTCCAGCATGCCCTTAGCAAGAGCTGCTGAGGACATAAATCCTATTCTGGGAGAAAGAGCATCAAGGTTCCTTCCCAGACTACATGACACAGCGTGTTTCCACCACCCGCACGTCCAATAATGACAAATGTTAAAGCAGCCATCCAGCAGATGCCGTGTTTGTCAGCAGCGCTGCAGATCATATCCCACACATGATAGGCTCCAGCTTCCATCACGACTTCATGGGGCTTGGGCAAGTAGGCCCAGCAAGGAGGTGATGTTGACTGTAGGGCACTGTCACTGCCAGGCGCTGTAGGTGCGGCGGTCGCTGCGCCGCTGCCCTTGAATGGTGACAACAATGTGGCGAGAGCCCCATAATTCCGGTGTTCGTTTAGATAGATGCCCTGCCATGTGCCAAGAGCCAGGCGGCCTTGCCGGATTGGCACTGTGAGAGAGGGCCCCATCAAGGATGACTGCACCCCATTGCCCACCCTTTGCACCTCAAGCTCTGTCAGGCACACAGGACTCCAGACAGACTCGCCTAACAACAGATTGAGACCAACCTTGAAAGTAATATGAATACCCACTTTTTCAATCTGACATGTTTATGCAAGGCCTGCACTCAAACAAAACCTTGGGCGGTCCTTGAGTGGACACCAGATGGGCAAGTATGGAATTCAGGTACAATGCAAACCGGATGCCCAAGTTTTCCCAATAACTCTAGAAGCCAACTTCCCAGTGAAATTTGTTCCTTTCATTGTAATACATGTAACAACACACAGTACAGTGCAGTATGCTGAAAAGCCTGAGCACCTTCACATGAGCTGGCATGTCATCCAGTCCCTCATCAAGATGGCGGTAGTGATGGCCTTCTGGCACTATACGATCCAAGGTATCCTGCGCTCCGCATGCCTCCCAGCTTACCTCCATACGACAGATGAGACTCTCACTAGGTTAGAATCTCACAGCTCCAGCTATCACAGAATACGGTGCTCCACAGTGATGGTTCTTGAAGCACACTGCAGGTGCAGACCCAGGAAATTGTATGTAGAGGGACCAGCCCACCCTGATAATCATGTTCTATTCATCATTGCAAGATCAAGTGCGAAGCCTCACTACATCCAATTCGCAATGCTTTCAAGGTCTTTTGATATATATTTCGAAAGGATGGGCCGGAGAAGAAGCTAGGGGCACCTACATTAAGATCCAGAGGCACGTCGGGTGACGCATTTTCATTGATCGTCAAACTTGCACTCGTGTGTTTAACTGCAAAGTCCCCAGACATGCCTCACTTCAGGCGCATCACGATGCGAATTGGAGCATGTAAATGAGGGTTCTGGAGTACTTGTCAGGATAGGATCGAGCCATTCCCAAGCAAACATATTGGCAGTGGTTGCCCAAATCTGCTCCAGGATTCTGTCGCGTAAGGCCTTGCTGCCAACCGTGCAAGCCATTGGCTTTCCATGCTTAATGTGTTGACCAATCCCTCCGTTCCCAAGACCAACCCTTCCTGCTACACTTAACTCCTCTCTTTCACGCTACATAGGGATTCACGACAATCAAAACATGCATGTGCGCATGCGGTTCCCTGTAAAAAATGGGAGTCGTACTGAAGAAGTTGACAAGCCCCACTTCAAGCTCGCTGACTTCTGGCAGCTGCTGGAGAAGAAGGCGCGTGATTACGTGACAGCCCCGTTTACATGGAGGCAGTTCAATATTTTTCTGAAACCTGAATCCAGGTTGTCAGACTCCTTAGTCCTTTATACAGTTCCAACTCACCATCGTGCAATATGAAATTTGTGCGTACCAGGCAGGGGAAGCAGCTTCTTGTCCCTGCTGCAATTCAGAAGCTGCAGTAAAAACACCCAGTACAAACACCCTGTATAAGTTGGTCCAAAGGCCTGAAGAACAAGCCAAAATAGTCGTGAATACTAAAATGAAGTCGTGCAAACCTAAAAAAGTGTGTGTATACCTGAGCACCGCACAGCATACTCGATGCCTCGTCGCTCTGCACGCTTCGTTCCCAGCGTCCGGAGGTGGAAGTATGAATGGCATGTGAGTGATATTTTCCCAGCTGCCCTAACTTCACCATGTATTGAACTTTGAAGTGATGTTCTCTGAATTGTCAGATGTGACGACATTGCAGTATCGGCGTAACTGGCCTACAGGGTCCTGCCTCGACTTCCAAACAGGATCGTGAACTCAATCTCGAGCAAGAACGTCCAACAGTCGCCGCAAATTTCCAATTGAACTGAGTTAAAGCACAGGATCTTGGTCGTACTTTGCATTTGCTGGTTATTCTTCACAAATCCCCGGGATGGCATGCACTCTCTCAGATCACGATCCGGTACAGCGTCCCATTTGAGGACACCGAACTTTACCGCGTACACTACCCAGTTCCTTGGTTCTCAAGTTAAAATTTGAACATGGCATACACATCATGCCACGAGGGTCATGCATGCATTTTACCTCACATTTTCTCGGAACTTACGAAAAAGAACCCTAACATGGTGTACGATGTGTCCAACACTTTATTGAAGGGAAACACTAGAGTGAAATATGTCAGTCCCTCAGGCCCCGGATGCCCAAATAGTCACGTGTCGACATCCGAAAGGCCGCAGAGCCCAATATTATGTGACACATATTATGTCATAACTTACTTCAGTGGCCATTTTTTCCATCTTACGAGACGAAGATAGGCCTTCAACTTAGCACACAGAGTCTTGGGCATGGCTTCAACTAGCGTGGAAATGGAAGGAAAGGAACATGATTCATCTATCCTGTCTTTGGGTTTGCTTAGATACAATTTTGGGGTTGCTTTAGTGCCCCTTTGGAAGCCGCTTGTATTGAGGGCAATCATTACAATCTATGGCTACGGACCGAGACATACCACTCCACATTCATTTCAAGGACAAGACAGAACACAGAATCATATAATACCAGTCTGAGACTGCAATGTTCAACTTTTCCTTTAAATACCAGCCATCAACTCTGTCCAATACGCAATTTCTCCAGCTTTATTGTGTCTGAACCGGGTTTGTAAATATACTCCTCGTGTTCGTGGAGTAGGTGCTTGCAAGCCAATTGATACCTTCCTGGATGGCTGGACAGTTTCAAACTTTCACAAAGGATAGGATGGGAAACCTCAGCAGGAGCAGAGTCAGCCGTCCTCAACTTGGATGCACCTGCGGGCCCAGAGCAGCAATGACCAAGCTGATCATAGATGCAAAATGTCCAGCATACCTACCTGTACAGGTGGGTTAAAATCATATCCGTAATCCTCTTTATGTGCATTCATATGGAATGCATGCATGGCCCTCTCCTGAAACCATCCGGAGCCAACTTTTGTCATCATGCGTATACACAGACACCCCCCCCCCCCCCTTGGACCCCCTCCCGGCTGCACTTTATCAGATTTCCAGAGCTTACCTTCTACAAAATGCAAGTGAGGCCGATTTGTTAGGATCCTTTGAGGGAGGCAAAGGCACAGCTATCTAACAACCATATATGTATATATATATAGAAACAATTTTGAAGCTGCATTTTAGAGTATGGTACGGATGCAAAGGCACAGCTATCTAACAACCATATATGTATATATATATAGAAACAATTTTGAAGCTGCATTTTAGAGTATGGTACGGATGTCCACAAAGGAAGGAAAACAGTAAATGTGTACAATGACATGTACGGAGTACATGCTTGAGGTGTCAACCCTTGGGGTGAAAAATCTTATTGGGCAAGGGGCGAACTCGTGCACACACACACCAAGAGTCCATGATGACAACAGGTCGGCCCTGTGCATAAAAGTGGGGCTCAGGTGTCAGGCATGCAGTCAAAAGATCAGCCGCCGACAGTGGTGGAAATTGCTAAATGGATACAGTGCCCATATAAATATCTCTTCAAGGTGATAATACTATCTCCAGTGATCAATCAAATAATGAGGTTGCTACTTCCATCCCACAGGCAGGGCAGTTCTGGGACCCACTTTTAGAATCGGGTCGATGCTGATGCATATCCCACGCGAATCACAACTCAAGAGGTCTTCCCATTTAACACTTTACCAACATGAGGTGCCTGTGGCCTTGGAGCTGGAGCACTGTGTATCAATTCCAAATGGTATGAGTATCAATTAAGTCGGCTCTGCCGTTGACATAGGGTGCGCCGGCCCCAAGGTTGCAAAAACCCTTTAAAAAATATCAACATCGGATGTTGTTACGATAGGGCTGGAGCCTTCTCTGGGCCCAGAATTAACACTTTTTCTAATAACTGCACTCCACATGTTAAAGACGCCTGCAAAGAATCTGAGTTCATTCCTGAACTCCACTACATGCATGGCGGAACTGCCCAGGTATAGATTTAAGGGGAACATGAATTCACATAAAAATCAACTAGCCTGCGGCAGAAGAACCTCTGACTTGCCCGGGCTGTCTTAAAGGGCATGCGCAATTAATTGCGGTTGATGACATGGCCACCGCTTCCTGTCACGGGACATGGCAGCCCATACTCTGCAAACTTCTGGTAAATAAAAAGTTTGGTTCTATCCAAGCCACTTTCAAAGTTGTCCAAAGCAGGCCGTACTCTCAACTGGAAAGCCTGCAGCAAAGAAGACCCATGTAAAGAGAGCATATCAGCCATTGCAAGACTGCCTGCAGCATCACCTAAACCTAAACGGCTTCTCTTCACAAGCTGCATGAAAATAGCAATGACCCAGTCCCGCATTCTCACAAGAAAGCAGTCGGTTAACCATGAATGCTGGATGCCAAATAAAGTCACCGCCAGCTCACTGATATCTGGACAGCTGCAATGAAGCATGGCATTGTTCACCCACATGACTCCAAGCAAGCTCCATAATGCTCCATGCCCCCTTCTGAATAAGGCGGGGAGGGCCTTCAAACAGTCAGAGCAAATACACAGAGGTCCTCCACTCTTTTTCCAGAAAAACCTGTCTTATTGAAAAGGGAGAGACAGAACCCCTGACAGATTGAAGCAGCTGTGGGAAAGGAAATGCTGGAACTTCCAAGTACCAAGGTATGCACATAACCGCAGTGATGGATATGGTGTGCAGAGGGAGTTCCCGCACCCTCTGGAGTGCCAGCTTTGTCTTCGTCAAAGTAAAAATCGATCACATACCGAACTTCCGTCCCACATCGGTCAACATACCAGTCATGTCGATCAAAGGGTAGACGCCCACCCGCCCAATGCGACAGCCTTGCAAGAGGACTGTGCATCCCCCATGTTATACATGTGCGTGGTTCCAGTCCGAATTTAGTTCCACTTTGTTTTACTTATGACTGTAACCATAACCCACTAAACCAACAAAGCAGGAATTTACAATACGTGGCATTTGTTCGGGTGCAGAATGAGAGAGGAGTGGGGACAACCTTAGCTCATCTGGTCTGCCACGGAATCGGAGGAGCGTTGGCTGATTGCAGGCTGCCCTGGTGAGTCTTTCCCACACCAGAACTTCTTGCCATGCTTTCTCATTTAAAGCTGCATGAAATCTGAAATGTTCAGTGGCAAAACCAATTGCTCCAGAAATGTGCAGGAAAACAAATGCCCTACTATGTACTTACAATTGTGCGCATGAACAATAGATTCCATATCTGTTTCCATTACGTTCGTCACCTTGCCCTTTCCTTTTGAGAGCTGCAGCATCGGAACGCCCTTGTAAGTGCACTCCGCCTAGAACTGAAACGTTATGCACGGCAAAGTACCCATATCACAAGCCAGTACCATTATAAAAATTTGTGGCGATGGATATAACCATGTCACATCGGTACCGCCTTTGGGTATGGTAGATTCCACTCTGGCTGTAGATAACAACTTGCGTTGTCCTGGGCACGGCTGTTGATTGGGCTCCAAAGGCATCTGATTTCCTTGGGTCCAAGTTCTCTCTGATAAAAGCTCTGAAAGTCAAGTACACCGGCATTGTCATCGATTCTTTGATTGTAAACATTGTAAACTGCACGACTTCGGTATTCTCAGGGACCGGGACAAGTGCTTGTAGGGGATGACCCCTCTGATTCGTTTCGCCCCAGAGAACTTGAACTTGAACCCATAGAACTACCGAAGTTGCCTACGATCGCAGACTGGCAGCCATGGAGAAAAGTCCTTTCAGACAGCTAGTGATCAGATCAAGACAACTCTTTCGAGGTCTTCCCACGTAAAGTTACTGAAGCGCACGTAGTTGATTCGAAGACGAAATGTCAACTACTGAACGTTTTTTCGGCTTCTTGCTTTGTCTACCACAATTATTATACATTGCACGTACGATGGGAGTTCGGGAACAGGATGCCGGTTTTCCCCTGTACTTGCGTTGTTGCACAACCCATGTGCGCCACGGTCTCCTGGCCCAGGGATTTATATGAATTCCTGTACCGCAGGTATTTAATAGCGGAACGATACAAATTCGTCCTATTTTCTGCTCCAAAAGCTGATCCAGCTTTGCTAGATTGCAACAACTCGACATTCATGGACCTTTTAGTCTCCAATTTCATACACATCTATCTGAACCGTGAACTATGTCTGCCCAACCCTAGCTCGAGGACTGAGAGTTGCGTCTAAGTGTTCTAGGTCGGCATGGCAGCCGTAGGATGGTGGCCAACCGGTGAGTAGAAGTCGTCATTTTGGAGTTATATATGGATTCTGTTGTCTCAATAACTCTACGACAGATAATGTAAAAGGTTCGTAACAAAACTGACAAGGACCGTTGGGTGTTAGCAGCTGCCGATGCTAGAGGAAAGAATGCTTGGGAAGATCCATTGAACCCCCGATCATGGAGGGAAAATCATGTAAGTCTCATGGAGCTCTGGATTGTGTATTATTCGCCGTTAAATTGCTTGGGGGCCCGTAGGGCCCCAAGCTTGATGAGTGCAGTCAATTTACAACCGATCTTTTTTTCTCACTTGCAGTACGCTTGGTTGATTGTTACAACTCTCTGGAATTGCTACATATGCCACGTGCAAAGGTCTGGTTTGGAAGCAAGCAGCGGGAACTCAGGGACGGGCTGGTCGGTCCTGGACCGGACGTACGAGACATCTCGCCAGAGGCCAAAAAGTCCATGACCCCACTGTAATCGCGAGGCAAAGTGATGTACATTGTAATCTGAAATGATATGGTACTATGCGTCAAATGGTACGTTTTTTGCGTTATGTTGCACTTGAGCCCGACTGCAAGCGTTATTTAACATATAAGAATTGATGTGCATGCTGGTCACGTACAAACTGGGCAGATTGCAACATACATGACCCCTGAAGATGCACGATTTTTTTTTTTTCAGGTTTGGTATGTTTTCATTATAGATAGTTTTAATTTAATCTAATCTTGTTTGTTTATTATTTGGGTAGTTGTCCAGTAGTGCATGCATATGCTTCCCAAATAGCAAGAGCTAGGACGCAAACCAGCCTCTCGAAGCTTTAGCCACGGAGGTTATGCAATGGTTTGACTGACGGATCTAACGCCGGCGCCGTGAAGTCGATCAAGGCAAGGGGTGTTCAAACATCCAGATTTGGATGGTCGAGCTCCCAATGTATGACTTATGGAGCCACACACCCATGACCTGCCTAGGTATACCATGTGCGGCTCTATGGAAAACAATTCGTGCAAATTGTATAACATTTGCCCGAAAACTGTAAAAACATCTTGTACTTCCAGCATCAAAAGGATGACTCAGTCTGACCATGTGTGCACATGTACATAGGCTTGACCTGAATGGGTTTGTCGTGTGAGTCCTCAGCGCAAAGCAAATCTGGCATGGGTACTCTCCCGAAAGGCCGTTCATAAAAACAGTACGTGTCATTTGCTTCAGGAGCGCAACAACGTACAGCAGTTTTCAGAGGAGAGTGTAAATTGCTCAGGAACAAGAAGCTTCTCAAGGTGTCACATACAGAAACTGGGCCTCATCGACAGTGCTGATAAACAGCCAGCCCTTGCACATGACAGGAGGCAATTTCTATCGCCAAACCTGCTGATTGCAGGCTGGCGCCCCCCTTAGAGTTGGGGCATACACCGACTCACCAACACATCAGCAAAAGTTTTTCTGAAGTGCAGAAAGCAAACCCACACATTTCAGGAAACCCTAGCATAGGGACACGTATTGGGGTCTGCGGTTGCCGTGCAAACTAAGTAATGGACATAATTGTACATTACCAGAAGGTACAATACAGCAGAAAACAGGTCCCACAAGGAGGCAGCACATAACTGCTTGGCCTGAAAATGGAAAGACAGGAATCCATATTGCTGCGTGTATGAAAGTGTCAGGTGCTCACTTTTGGCATCGCAAATTTCCTAAAGCTTTTCAGCATCTTGGAGCGCGGCCAAAATTGCACGCTCTTCTTCTGCTTGCACTTTCTTTATCATGCTTGACTTGAAAGATTTGGACCTGGAACCGACAAAATGTGTTGGTCAAACAATGCGTATGCTCCAGCCAACTCTAGCACCACTGCCAAACATGACCTTTTGCTACCAGTGAAAGTTTGATAGAACCTTCTTATCTAAAACTGGGTTTTGACTCGTCCGAAAGGCACCCGGCTATTGCAGACAGAGAGGGGGGGGAAAAAAAACTGTCACTCCTGACCCATGCAAGCTGTTGGCCGTGACCCATGGTGAGTTCTCCAAAGATAGTACAGATTGTGGGTATGCTGCAGTGAGTGTGGGCTCCAAAAGGAAAGAAACACCACTTCCCTCAACACATCTCAGTGAATTTCACCCACTTTGAAACTGAAAGCTCGTACATACGAAGGGCATTCTTACTCGAGCTCGTCTTTAAACTCCCTCTCTGTGAGTCTTTCTGCAGCCTTCCTGGTCATCCCTGCCTCCATTAGTTCAAGCTGTCTCCATGCAAACTTCCTAGCAAATGGAGGAGAAAAGCTGTTCAAATCCACAGGCTCCTCCAGGAACTGCTCCGCAATACCCATCCCCAAGTGAGTATAAATGATGGGAAGAATATTCTGAGGTGCTCAACCAGAGAGTCAGGGGCTCAACATTCATAAGCAAAAGGAGGCTTGATCCCAATGATCAGAAACCCTCCATGACCTTTCAGTAACGCAAGAGTAAATTTATCCCAACTGCTGGCTCCCTTACCTCAGGTCTCTTTGCATAAAATGCTTGCAACAGCCGATCTTCAGGAAAAACAATCTTTCTGGGGTTGTCTGTTTTTCTTTTGCTTTCTGGAAGTGTAGTAGCCCGAGCCTGCATAGCATCTAAGTGAACTCGACAACCCAGACAACACTTTAACATACAGGAGGGTTCCCAAAAGGATGACATACTTCTGAGCAACTTCTAAAGACTTTACGCGAGGGTAGCCAGGCTGTTGGGCTAATCGATACAAGGCTGTAAAGGTGTCGAGGCGGCTCTTCAGGCGTCCCATAAGAGCGGCAGCTTGTCTACCTTCTGCTTACCATTCAACACATGTAAGAAAAAATTTGTCTATAATACCTTCTCCGAACCATCTGTGAGCTATCCTCTAGGTTATCCGGCGTGTTCGACACCACACTATTGTAAGAGATCACAAAACATTTTCCGTCCGAAAGCAGCAGCATCGATTTTCCAACCAGTGATTGTCATCACGCAAGGACATATCTTGTATTTCCAGCTCCTACATTTGGACGAAGGAAAACGAGGGGGGTGTCTGAGGGCCCAGACTCCTTGGCTCCGTCCAGAACTGTACCGGCCGATCTCGTGTAACAACCTACCGCCCAGAGACTAGCCACTCTCCCTGACCAACCCACACATATTGATACATAGAGTATGGGATCTTCCATAGTGCCGGTGGCTCCATTTCAACGGCCATCTACGAGAGCGGGGCCTGCGGATGTTCCTTCTCTTGTTGGGTTGTGTGGAGGTTTGTTGCCTCAACAGTAGGGCGCACACCCTTCTACACGCTGCACAATGTTGGAATTAATATGTTTGGAGTCCAATGGATTAAACAATTTGGGTTAAAGGCGAGCTCCTACACGGTGCCAGGCGCCCTTCGAACTGTCAGGCGCTATCAATACTGCCCATTGCCAGCTGCATGCAAAACCTTAGGAAGCGATGAGAGTTCCGAAAGTGGAGCGGTTTCTCCCAGAAATACGGGAAAAAGCTTCGCCTTGATGACGCATGCCTTTCCCTCTTCCCGGGGACATAGTAAACAAAAACACAAAATACAGTCTTGGATAGCATTGGGAAAAGTCCTCGTCAATGATAAAGTGGTCATTAAATCAGGACTCCAGTGTCACGCACTGCCAGTATAGTTGTAACTGCTGTGGAGCCAAAAATTCGTATGCAGGTGAGCGAGAGACCCTAGCTTTTGGGCAATTTAATGCCACACACATGAAATTGAGAGTGCTGTTGTGTCCAGGGCCGGTGAAAAATTGGAAGCAGCTTTGGCACATTTCGCGGTGAATGTTGAGGGCAAGACCGTACTGGATTCAGGTCTCTCTACTGGTGGATTTACAGACTGTCTGCTCCAGCATGGGGCACTATGTGTTGTGGGGGTTGATGTGGGCTATGGCCAGGTGAACGTAATTTCTGTGCGATCCTGCATTTGTTGAACCTCTAACTTACCATGAAGACTCGACAACTAGTAGTACCCTCTCATTTTCTCGATGTTTTTGGTTTCTAGCACAGCCGGTTGCTATTCTGATGCTTTTGCAATTGCCACTAGTTTTTGGAGCATCTGCTGTCCCTTGACATGCGAAAGTGTATTTAAGGTAGCGGAGCGGGTGAGGACCGATCCTAGAGTTACAATAATGGAGAGGACCAATCTTCGGTACTTGAAATTGGATAACTTGCCTGGGGGACGGCCTGTGGACCTTGTGACTCTGGATCTGTCGTTCATCTCCGTCATCAAAGTATTGCCTGCTGTTTGTGAGGTCTTGGCTCCCCAAGGCGAGCTGATTGTTCTTATAAAGCCCCAATTCGAAGTGGGCAAAGGCAAGGTAGACCATGGAACTCGCCTGTTCCTGTTCCTGGAATTGGGTTGCTCCCATTGATTGACATGTATGGTAAAGAGTGTATCACCTTGTTCCCTTTCGAATGATCTTAAATTAAGATTGTACTGCATGCCCTGTCATATCGTCATCATCATCAACCTAGCTTTGTTGCCAGCATCATCATCTTTATTAGTAACCCCCCCCCTCCCCCCCCTTCTCTCTCTCTCTCTCTCTCTTCTCTCTTCTCTCTCTCTCTCTCTCCTCTCTCTCTCTCTCTCTCTCTCTCTCTCTCTCTCTCTCTCTCTCTCTCTCTCTCTCTCTCCTCCTCTCTCCCCCCCCTTTCTCTCCCCCCCCCCCTCCTCTTCTCCTCTCTCTCTCTCTCTCCTCTCTCTCTCTCTCTCTCTCTCTCTCTCCCTCTCTCTCTCTCTCTCTCTCTCTCTC
>MVGU01001764.1:2500-15000 GCA_002005505.1 Botryococcus braunii
TATATATCTCTCTCTCTCTCTCTCTCTCTCTCTCTCTCTCTCTCTCTCTCTCTCTCTCTCTCTCTCTCTCTCTCTCTCTCTCTCTAGAGCTAACTAATGCGGGAAACCGAACTCGTTCCACCCACAAAGGCAGCCTCGTAGCAAGCTGCCGGCCCACCGCCCGATCGCGAGCTATAGAAACTTTTAAAACTTAAACGCCGGATCATTAATGAGATACTGAGAACCAGATAAACCCTCATGAGAAACATGTGCCTGGCCCACAATCCCCTGCAGCCTAGAGAGGAAGCCAACAGCTTCCTCATGAAGCCCACCTACTGTAGCATTTCCTGGGGTATAATGCTGTAGTAGGGTCCTTGGCATTGCTCTATGAGTTGCCTAGCTGACCTAGATCCGCAGTACAACCTCGCTCAGATAGTTCGCTCGGTTGCCCGTTCGACGCGTCCGTGGCAGCTGCTTATAAGTGTCCTGCAGTACACTTATAATTAGACTCATCCTGAGTTTAAGAGTGGGCACTCGGATCATGCATGTAACATCTTTTCAGTGGACTCGTGAATTCTCTCGTTCCAAACCTCGTCCGCTTTGCCGTGTCATTACATTGGTATTGGCGACAAAGGTCATCTCCTTTGTCGTTGTTTTGTGGTGAGCACTGTTCTCGTTCTTTCACGATGTAAAGACAACCATTACCTTGTACTTCATATGCGTGCATGGGGAGATCCCGTACAGTTCTCTCTGGTTTTCATATATACTTACATGAACACGTACAGTCTATATTTGGCCGCTCTGCGTCACATTTAAGACGAAAACTTTACGCATTGTAATCAGTCGCTATCTTCTTCTTCATGAACGGATCTCTCTGCCTCAGTCAAATACTCTTCCGCTGACTGCCATAACACTGGTATCGGCGACATAGCTGTCGCTCGATCTTGTTGTTTCTTTGGCTTAGGTGCGTTTGTGATGATACGAACCAGGACAGGGGCTCCGCGCAAGCGGGTCAGTTTTACGACGCCTAGGAAGCAGATGGTTCCTGCTGGAATCCCTACTTCAGGGCCGACTTTTGTTGATCCTGAGCGTGTAGATGTGTCTACTTTTGTTTCCAAACCTTTATACGAGTCGATGCTGGCTCGGGGCTTTGACCCGGGAGACACTTACGACACCACTGATGAGGAGGCGGAGAGCCGCCCCTGGTCAGGCAGTGCTGTGGTGCAAGATGCAAGCCGTCTAAGTGATGCATCTCTTCTAGCAGAGATGCGCTCGCGTGGAATGGTCTTCCCTGCACCGTCTCCTGTGGTTCCGGACCCTACCTTGAGGGAAGCTCCCATCTCGGCTGTGAAGATCAAGTTTCCTGAACCCATGTTGTATTATGGAGATCCTGACACGTTGGATGCCCATTTTCTGCAAGTGCGTACGTACTTACGTGCGAATCATGTAGATCTGTCAGGAGACGTAGCCGTTGATATGGCCAGTATGTGCCTACTGGGCAAGGCTCTTGATTGGCTCGTCTCACGGACTCAATTGGCAGCTAAAGGTCAAGCGGTGCCATTGGCAACATTCCAAGCATACATGCAGGCTTTACAAGAGGCCGTCCGACCAGTGGATCTCACGGACACTTACTTTGAGCCTTTTCTTGTCATGCGACAAGGAAAACTGTCCATGAGGGAGAATGTAGCATTTCCTAGGGTATAATGCTCTAGTGGTCCTTGGCAGTGCTCTATGACTTGCCTTGTGATCTGGATTCGCAGTACAACCTCGCTCAGGTAGTTCGCTCGGTTGCCCGACTACTCGTCAGAGGCAGTACGATATAATTCAATCCACCCTGGGTTTAAGAGTGGGCTTGCGAATCATTCATGTAACATCTTTTCCGTGCTCACCACGAACGGTCTCCTTGTCTCCAAAACCTCTTCCGCTAAGCTTAACCTACAGAGTACGTTGCGCATTTCAATGCATGTAGGGCCTTAGCACCTGACTGCTTGTCAGATGCGATGCTAATGTTTGTGTTAAGCGTGGGTGTCCGGATGACCTGCGCAGGGCGATTACAGTGCAGCGTCCGCAGACGCTGGAAGAGGTGTTCACATGCAGTGGCAGTATCTGATCTGCATGCAAGTGTCCCTCCTCAGGGTGGTGGGCAGAAGGGGTTTCCCTCTGGAGGATCCCAGACCAAACCCACACCTTCTCCCCTGCTAAGGAGGCTAATAAGCCTACCTGCTCCCATTGCGGCAAACCCGGACATAATATCGATGCATGCTGGGTCTTGCACCCTGAAATGAGAAAAGTAAAAACCAAAAAGGCTGCTTAATAGGTGTGGCTGTGGGGTGTGACAGGTGTTGGTACCGTGGAGATTCAAACAGGGATCCCGGTTCTTCCCGCGTTTGACGAGTTTGTTACTTACATAAGCACCTTTTCTGAAAGTGTTGTGACTCATGTGACGAGCTCGCAACGCTTGCCTGTGTCTGAAACCCCTTTTGGGCTGATCACCCCTGCTTGTGAGCAGTGTGAGGGTAGAGAGACGCATGTTTGTGGATCCAATGAGTTGGTTGTTTCCTTGAGTTCTGAAACTGCTCCCATGGCTTGGGAACGCATGATTACACGGGCCCTTCCCGGGGATAGGGTAACACTGCTGTGTCCGAGGTCTACAGGTGGGGAGGCTGTAGGGCCAGAACTACAAGGGCAACGCAATGCGATCATCGTTATCCCTTGGACATCTCTGCTGCAGTTATGGGGAGAATCTACTGCGATTCAGGCGCCTCCCACTGTTAAGAGTGTTTTCGGGCGGGACATGGTTGAGGTGTCTGTCATTACTAGGCTTGCAGCTGTACCTAGTAAACTCACCTACCAGCCCCTTCATCATATTGCACAGATGAGCGCAGATTGTACTGTAGCGACTCCTGACTTGTCACATACGTGTATCCAGTTTGAGGGATTGGTGCAGGGTGTTGCATGTAGGGTGCTATTGGATAGTGGTGCTACAGCTAATTTTGTGAGTGAAGAGTTTATGCATGCTCTTGTTTTACCCACTATGCCTCTCAACTCGTTGTTGACAGTGAACCTCGCTGATGGTAGAGCCAAGGTAACTGATCAAGTGTGTGCAGTTGACTTGTCTGTTGGGTCGTTTCAGTTCCGAGTGGATTGTTTGCCTACAGAGCTGCATACCTATGATGTTGTGTTAGGGAAGCCCTGGTTGACAGCGTTTAATCCATGTGTAAATTGGCGCTTGAACACTGTTTGTCTTGTTGATGGTGAAAGCACACATGTTTTGGTGGGTAGTCAGCGTTCTGATGTGCCTAAATATGTGATTTCTGGCCTAGAGTTGGATAGATTTGCTTCTGATTTGACAGAATTGTACGTGCTCAAGTTGAAACCTGTACAACGGGATTCTGAACCAATACATGCCCAGCCGGGGTTGGAGGACTTGTTGAAGGAGTTCTCGGATGTCCTATCAGGCTTGCCTGACAGTCTTCCACCACCTCGAGTCGGAGACCACGAAATCCACCTGGAACCTGGTGCTCGACCTCCTGCCTCCCGCATTTACCCGCTGTCGGGAGCTCAGCTTGCTGAGCTTAGGGCACAGCTGCAGGACTTCCTGGAACGAGGGTACAACAAGCCCAGCTCTAGTCCTTACGGTGTTCCCATCCTTTTTGTCCCCAAAAAGGACGGTGGTTGGCGGTTGTGTATTGACGATCGCGCTCTAAACAAATTGACTGTAAGAAACAAACACCCGTTGCCACGTATCGATGAAATGTTCGAGCAGTTGTGTGGTAGTAAGCTCTTTACTAAACTTGACTTAGTCTCTGGGTACCACCAGATCCGTATGCATGAGAATACTATAGAGAAGACTGCTTTTAAGACAAAGCATGGTCACTATGAGTTTACTGTGATGCCCTTTGGTCTTACAAACGCCCCCGCAACGTTTCAATACGTGATGAACACTGTTCTGGCGCCTTACTTAGACAGGTTTGTGCTGGTTTATTTAGATGACATCCTCATATATAGTAAGTCTTTTGAGGAACACTTGCAACACTTGAGACTTGTACCTCAGGCACTACGAGACCATCAGTTTTACTGTAAACGCTCCAAGTGTTTGTTTTGCGCACCCGAGGTGGAGTATTTGGGACATGTCATTTCCAGTGAGGGAGTGAGGGTGGACCCGAAGAAGGTTGAGGCTATCATGAATTGGCCCACCCCTACCTGTGTGTCTGAACTTCGTTCGTTCATCGGTCTTCTACAGTTTTATGATACGTTTGCAGACCACTTTGCTGATGTTGCCTTCCCTCTTACTGAGTTGTTTAAAAAGGATGCTCCATGGCAATGGGATGACTTGCATGAGAAGGCTTTCCATGAATTGAAACATCTGATGTGTACTGCTCCTTGTTTGCTCCCACCAGACTTCCAAAAGCCTTTTGTCGTGCATGTGGATGCACCTGCTCTTTTCTGTTGGGTGTGTGTTACAGCAAGATCAAGGTAAGGGACGGCAGCCGGTTGCCTTTGAGTCTAGGAAACTGCAGCCCAGTGAGCGAAAGTTGGCTCCATATGACAGAGAATTATTGGCCCTTGTACACGCCCTACGTAAGTGGAAGCATTTGCTGATTGGGGGGAAGTTTACTGTGTACTCTGACCAAAAAGCTTTAAAATTCCTCTTAACTGTACCGACGCGTACTGATCGACAAGAGCGCTTTTTGACTGACATAATGAGGTTCATGCCTGACATTATAATATTACATATGTCAAAGGTACTGATAATGTGGTCGCGGACGCGTTGAGTCGGCGCGAAGACTTAGCTACTCTGCATGTCCCCTCTCTTGTGTCAGATACCTTGTTGGAAGAGTTGAGTAAGGGTTATGAAAATGATCCACAGGTCCCTGGTTTGTTGGATCATGGAACCGTGAGTTGGAAAAGGGGGTTGCTGTATACCGAGCATGACAAGATCGATGGTTCAGAAGGCCCTGTGAGGGAGAGGATCCTAGCAGAGTGTCACAGCACACCTTTTTCAGGCCATTTGGGCGCTCACAAGACTGCTGAGCAAGTGTGCAGGTTCTTCTATTGGCCAGCCATGTTGTCTGCCGTATGTCGGTACTGCAGAGAGTGTACTAGCTGTCAGAGGATGAAGGGGACTAGCAAAGTATCTTTTGGATTGTTGCAGCCCTTGCCTGTATTAGAGTCGCCTTGGGAGAGTGTTTCTTTGGATCTGGTGACAGACCTGCCATTGTGCTGTGGACATGACTCCATCGTAGTCTTTGTCGATCGTTTGACCAAGTTGATTGTATTAGCGCCTTGTTCTAAAACTGTGAATGCACCTCAGTTGGCTCAGATCTTCATTGACACAGCATTTAGACGGTTTGGCATGCCTACTTCCCTTGTGTCTGACAGAGACCCTAGGTTTACTAGTCATTTTTGGAAGGCATCCATGTCGTTACTCGCCACGCAACTGAATATGTCTACTGCGTACCACCCTCAGACCGACGGTCAGACCGAGAGGGCTAATAGGACCGTTGAAGACATGCTGAGAGGGTTTGTGGGTCCCAGGCAAGATGATTGGTGCAAGTATTTGGCCATTGTGGAATTCGCTTATAACAATTCAGTACAGGCCACTACTCAGCATAGTCCCTTTTTCCTGAACCATGGCAGAAACCCTCTTACGCCTTTGTCCACTGCTGTTCCTAAGCGCTCGTCGGTGTCCGCCGTTGCTGAATATGTGGGGGACTTGCAGAAGGCTTTGCAAAGTGAATAGTGCCAATTGAATAGTGCCAAATCTAATATTTCATCTTCCCAACAGCGCCAGAAATACTATGGTGGTAGGGAGAGGAGGGATCATCCTTTCCAGGTTGGAGATTCAGTGTTGTTGGCCGTGCGCCAAAACCAGCCCCCCCCCCTGGGTTGACCTCTAAGCTATCAGCTAAGTATATTGGCCCCTTCGGTATCCTAGAAGCTGTAGGTGTGAATGCGTTTAAGCTGGATTTGCCTGCTGATTTCAGGATTCACCCTGTTTTTCATGTGTCTCAATTGAAGCCATACGTATCGTCCACTAACCCTACTGCAGAATCTACAAACCGTGGTCCTTTGTATACAGGCAGACAAGGGGATTACTATGAAGTGGAGACCATCCTGGGCAAGAAGAAATTTGGACGCTTTTGGCGCTTTCTTGTGAAATGGAAAGGCTGGTCAGATCATGATAATTCCTGGGAGGCGCTTCGGAATGTCAGGCACCTGAGAGACCTTATCGCGGCTGCGCCAGTACTGCCATGACCTCGCTGGAGCAATGATTTCCTCTTGGCAGCCTGGATCTTCACCGCATGGGTCTCTGTAAAGCGGCTGCGCTTAGACTTGGGAGGGTGGGTTCTGGGTTGGGAGGGTTCGGGGCTGGGAGGGTACTCCTTATGGTGTTTGTGCCTTGCAATTAGGCTCTGTGGACCCTCTTTCAAAAAGCAGTACAGCATACAGTACAACATACAGTACAACATAAGGTACACTGTACCTTATTTTTCTGGCTTACTGTTCTAATGTACTTGGGTTGAATGATGGGGGGAGAGATATGGATTGGGAGCCATGCCCCTTGGAATCAACTTGCAGTTGTGGACAGTTCTTCCCTAGATGCGACTTTCTAGTGGAAGGGAAGGCCCTTAATGGCCATCTTCTGTGCTACTGGAGGAAATTGTTCCTCTTTTCCCTGCCTGGAGTATCTTCCAATGTCTAGTTTCTCTGCAACTTGTAATTGACCTGATGTGTGTGTGGGTTAATTGCGCAAGATCAGAAGGGTTTCCTTTGCCTTTTTGATCTATCTTCATGATTTGCGTTCATGGGCCCTTGCCCGTCATCTTCATTCCAAGGGGGAGGAAGGAAGGAAGGAAGGAATTACATCAACCCAGCCCAAAGGGCTGATGAGATGGAAAACCGAACACCGACGCAGCAAGACACCGAGAGAAACCAAACACAAACCCTAAGAATCAAGGCCAAACACAAACCCAAAGTACCGAGTGGGGAGCCAAGAGCACAAAGGAAGGGCATGAAAGCCCCAGGACACAAAGGAAGGGGCAGGAAAGCCCCAGGACACAGCCCAAGAGTGGGCAAGGGCCAGCAAAGGGCAAGACACAAACCTAAGACCGAAACTGAAAACAATCATAAATGAAGTTAACCACAGACTGAAGGTCATCTTGCCAGACGAACTGACGTAACGACCGAAAGGGGGAACGAAAAAGATGGGGGTAACGGTCCCGGATCGGCTGAAGGGCCGAACAGGAAAAGACAAGGTGGTGTTCATCACCCACCAAACCAGCCTGACACTGATCACAGAACCGGTGGGAACGGGGGATGCCCCGACGACGACCAGCATCAATAGGAAGGTTGTGAACCCCCATGCGGAATCGATGGAAAACCCTCAACTTGGAAACACTCATACGTAACCACAAAAGCCTAGATAGAGTGGCGCGGGACGGACTATTAAACCACCTAGAGTATGTGCAAAGCTGAGCCCGCTCAGACGGGCAGAGACGAGGAGAGACATGCAAGCCCTCCCAGGGTTGGCGGCCATGCCGACGCAAGAGGTCCCGAAGGGACGGCATATCAATCGGATGAGGGGAGGGAATGCAAAGACAACCATTACCTTGAACTTCATATGCGTGCATGGGGAGATCCCGTACAGTTCCCTCTGGTTTTCATATATACTAAGATGAACGCGTACATTCTATAATTGGCCGCTCTGCGTCGTATTTAAGACGAAAACTTCACGCATTGTAATCAGTCGCTATTATCTTCTTCATGAACGGATCTCGTTGCCTCAGTAAAATACTCTTCCGCTGATTGCCATTACACACGATGTCCTTACGTAAGGGGGCCCCGGGTATTTTTTGGGTTGATTTGCATTGGATTGAATTTTGGTGCAATTGAGGTGCAATGTTCACTAGAGGAATTCGTAACTTGATTTGATCGCGCGATCACCAGGCTTTAGAGAAAAAAAAAAAAAAAAAAAAAAAAAAAAAAAAAACCGAAATTTTAAGAAAACGGCGTGGGCGGTTGTGCGGCAGCTGGCGTCGCGCCTTCCTTGTGGAGGGTAGTCTTCAATTTCCAGGTCTAGGGGTGGGAGGGTTGTGGGGTTTGATTTCCTCTTAGTGTAATCAAATCTAAATCAGGTGACAATTGGAGAAGATTGGGTTCAAATTGGATTAATAAGTACTGGCGCCCGTAGACTTTACGAAATCTGCCGCATTGCCGTGATGGAAGAACCTACCGCATTGCCGTGATGCAGCGATCCATCGAACCTGTCTTTTGTTAGAGAAACTTTCTGAACGGGTATTAATACGGATCGTGATACTCCGAAATACAATAAAGAGCCTGTCAAGCAAACAACCAGAGCCTCTAATTGCTGTTTTGCTCGCTGTTCATCCGAGTGCTCTGACTTTCTGCAGCCGTAACATTTGTATCTTCAGTATGATTGGGGATGTTGGTCTCTACGGGGGTCAGAAAGCTGCGGAGGAGACTTTGGAATCAAACGAACCCAGGGCATCCAACTGCTCGGTACGACTTGTTGCGCGAGTGCAGTGCCACCTTATTGTGGATGTAACAGTGCCTTCAGGGCCAAAAGAAATGTTCTTGGCGAGTCAGGAGGGGGGTGGGTGGCATGTTGGGGCCCAATGGGGATTCTCTGTTCAACACAGCTTGCGCAAGTTTAATATACGAATCAAAATGGATAGGCAGACCTACACTTCCAATCGAGTTTCGAACAGATCCTTTAGGCCCATCACGGCTTATGTGGTGGGAAGAATTACACAATAGTTGCCGTTTTGCGCAGGATGCTATTCTAAAGCTGTATCTTGACGAAGACGACAAGGAAGGTGCGTTCCGCCACTTCCCAAACCCCCATGGCAGTCATTCTGTGAGGCAAGACAAATGCTACTTTTAATTGCCATGCTACCCTGCTCCTGCATTGTCTGTTCCACATAAGCTAGGATGCAAGGCGGTGTGTCCTTTGGCATGACAGAGGTGTAGTGTAGCTGGGGGGTGGGGGCGGACTGTTTCAGCCTCCCTGAAACACCATGTCAAGAGCATTCTGGGCCTCTCCTCCCTCCCTCCAGTTGGGGCAGAGGGAGGGGGGATGCAACACCTTGTGGTTGTTTAAGGCGGACCTCTAGCTATAGGGGCAGCTTTGCCTCCTCACTGCCCTCAATACGAGAGTTCAATATGCCTCGAAGAATCCTTCAGAAATTTTGAACGGGAGCTAAAGGACTTTCTTTAGTTTTCAGGACTTTGGTTTGGCTTGCACCATTGCCACATTCGGTTAGGTTGGGTTCTGATGCCAACAACTTTGGGCACAAGGAGGATCTGCTTTGAACTGAAGGATAAATATATATATATATATATATATATATATATATATATATATATATATATATATATATATATACCTGGGTTCCCTTTTTAGGGACAGGGGGGGGGAGGGGGGCGCGACCTGTTGTACATTACTCAGATTTGTCTGCAGATCTTTGAATATTGGCTGACGGACCCGTTTTGCTTTTTGGGTGGGGCGTTAGGGTGCACGTGGGACATCCAGCAGCAGCCATTGGGCATGAACCCATTAAATTTAAGCAACATATCCAAGATCCATCTGCGAGGTTGTTCTAACGACACGGTCTGCCCCTCCTGTGGCTTTACTTACGACACAGTCTGCCCCTGCAGTGACTTTACCTACGACAATGTCTGCCCCTGTGGCTTTACCCGGTTACTCTCATCCTCCTCTCATCTTAATTTTCTCCTCATTCTCAGGTTTCTTCTCATTCCTCTCTTTTTTATTTTCTCCTCTTGCTCAAATTTCTCCTCATTCCTCAAATTTCTCCTCAATGTTCTCCTCATCTCTCAAAGTTCTCATCCCCTCGCAGCGGCTCCCCCTCCTGCTGCGTTTTTTCTTCTGCCGGGGTTTTCGCCATTGACATTCGGGCCGTTTTTCGCCCCATGTTAAGTTTTGCCGCTGCCGTTCATGAACCGTTCATGATCATGGCCCCTTGCTGCTCCTCCTCTGCAGCTGTAGTCGCGGGCTCCTCCCTTCAGCACTCACACGTAGGAGGGAGTCCCTCTAACTTGGACTCCACCGAGGTCTTAAGGCGGCACCAGGGTTCCGTCCCCTCCCTCAAATGGGTTGGTGGCGTCTTTGCTCTCCCTCTCTTGCTAGAAATCCCAGGCGTAGTAGCCCCGCCTTCCTTCCATTCTAGGGCGGGCCTTAGTTTCCAGCCCAGGCACTAGTTTTTCCGTCCAACCTTCCACGTGGAGGGTTGGATGGTAGTCTTGGAAGTGGAGGTGGACTTGGATATGGAGGTGATCTTGGATGTGCCCTTATGCCACCCCCTGCAAGAGCTCTGGGCGGGGGAGGGGTTTCTATTGCTCACTCTAAGTGGCTGCTTGCGGTATCCGGCCCTCTCGCTGCATGCAAGGACAGAGTCCAGCAGGGAAATTTGCACCTCTGTACCCAGGCCAGGCTTTAAATCCCAGGTTCGACGTGTCCTCTCCCGAGGTGGCTGCTTGCACCGGCCCCTTCCTAACCTACTTCTCGGGGCCAATCTTGCGCTCCCCAGCTTTGTAGGGATCATCGACTGCTGTTGAATCATAAGGCAGATATACAACATAAGATTTCATCTCCGTGTCGCATAATTCATCTTCTGTTGCATCGTTGTGTTGCAGCATCCATCCTCTATTGCAGATAATGTCAGACTTCATCTTTGTGTCTGCGACTGTCGATGCCCCCTCCACCCTTTACCTCCATGGTAAGATGGGGTCGCCTCTCAGAGTACTGTGTTTGGTCAAGGACTTTGAGTGGACAGCCTTCTTGCAAGTAGGCTGAAACTCAAGGGGTGTGGACTGCTTGTGGCATTCCAGTAAAGAGCTTGTAACGGTCATGGTGGAAGAGGCCTTGTCAAACAGCGACCCTGAGCAGGTTCTCTAGGTGCATGTATGTTCCAACTGCGTGCTAAGTCCTCAAAATGAAGGCGGGCTTTGTTTGTGTGAAAGTCTGGGAAATGCTTTGCATTCTCTTTTGCAAAGCCATTACTCTTAGGGGCGGTACTGTCCTGTTGCACGGTCAGGAGGGGCAGTGGGGAGGTCTGCTAGAAAACCCCTTGGTGATAGCATGTGTTCCGCACCGGCCACATGGGACTGCGCGGGGTACAAAGCGAAGTCCTTTTTGAGTGAGGCTTATGATGTGGATACTGGATCAGAACCTCCAAACCCTGAAGTTGGGAGCCCTCTGAAAGAAGCATGTGATGGGCAATCAGATCCCAAAAGGTTCATCCAAGAGGTTCATGTTATGAGCGATGCAATGTTCAAGCCTCCATGCAGATGAGCAGAACCGTCTACCGCTTCCAAGTCCCAGATGCCTACCTGCAGAATGTGCTGTGCCAACCAAATCTTTGCAAGTCCCATTGCATGTATTGTCTTCATGCAAAGGACTGTTTTGTGTGCTAATCAGTATTTGTGTGTGTGTGTGTGTGTGTGTATGTGTGTGTGTGTGTGTGTGTGTGTGTGTGTGTGTGTGTGTGTGCGCGTGTGTGCGCGCGCGCATGCTCTCTCTCTCTCTCTCTCTCTCTCTCTCTCTCTCTCTCTCTCTCTCTCTCTCTCTCTCTCTCTCTCTCTCTCTCTCTCTCTCTCTCTCTCTCTCTCTCTCTCTCTCTCTCCCCCCCCCTCTCTCTCTGGCTCTCTCGCTCCCCCCTTCCCTGTCTCTCCCTTTCCCTCCCACCCTCCCCCCTTCCCACTCTCGCCCCCTCCCTCCCTCCCTCCCTCCCTCCCCCGGTCTCTCTCTCGTCCCGCTCTCGCCCCTTCTCTCTGTGTGGAGGCGTAAATGTGTGCGTGCGTGCGCGCGCGCGCGCGCGCGTGTGTGTGTGTGTGTGTGTGTGTGTGTGTGTGTGTGTGTGTGTGTGTGTGTGTGTGTTGGGGGGATTGTGGTGGGAGTCTTTTCCCTGTTTGTCATTGCAATAGAGATTTGGCCTACCTCAGCTTTGTGGCGTGTGAGCGTTACTGTTTTGACCACCATGCTAGCATCCAGCAGGGGTAGGGCCTCGCCCCATGCGCTTGAATCGTTTTGGGGTGGCAGTCACACCAGGCATTATGTACTAGTATGAATATGCTTGACCTAAAAAAAAGACGGGGTTGGCAAATGATGCTGTTCTTTGCAAGATATGTCAGCTCTTCAGCTTGTGCCAGCTCGGGGGAGGTGCTATGCAGGAAATTGATGTCGACCTTGCAGCTCAACAATTGGATTGGAGCGAAGCTGACTTTGATTGGTTGAGGAACCTCGGGGAGGCGGAGGCTCCATCCCAACCCTACGTGGGGAGGGCCCGCCACAGCACAAGCATCCCGTTTCAGAACAGCAGGTCCTTGGATACCCAGCTTCTCCCTCTTGCCCCTTTTTGCAAGTTCCAGGAGTCACAATTTTCAAGTTGAAGCCAAAAGCAAAACAGAGCAGCAATTCTTGAAGGGAGGGCTGCCTACCAACGCTATTCAGTTGGCCAAGTGCGTGAAGGCAGTGGATC
>MVGU01001764.1:20000-43237 GCA_002005505.1 Botryococcus braunii
GGTGAGACACATAACAAGCTTGCTTGATAAGCAAGCTTGTTATGTGTCTCACCTGCGCATCCTTATGTTCGGCATGCGTTCGTAACTGTGTTGAGAACTTTCCGCATGCTCATTAAATCGGTGATTGTGATCATGTCATTCGACATCCATCATCTGTGAATGGTAACCCCATCGGCTTTGGGTTGCAGAACCCACACTAGCAAGCTTGCTTGGAGAATACTCCATTGAATGTCTGCTACAAAGGAAATGCATCGAGACGTGCAAATAAAGATATGAACTAAACGTGCACCACTTGACTACTCTTACCTGCAACCCAAAGCCGATGGTGTTACCATTCACAGATGATGGATGTCGAATGACATGATCACAATCACCTGTACCAATACTCCTTGTCAATGCTTTGGGTTCAACAAATGATTAAAGACTAAGTGATACACGCTTCTCACTAGTCGGGGCTTACCGATTTAATGAGCATGCGGAAAGTTCTCAACACAGTTACGAACGCATGCCGAACATAAGGATGCGCAGGTGAGACAATTAACAAGCTTGCTTGAGAAGCAAGCTTGCTTGGAGAATACTCCATTGAATGTCTGACCTGCTGCCCCGATCACGAAGCCATAAACCAGACTTGTTGACCAATCTAATATACGCGTTAACGTCCACTTTTGGATAAAGGTTCGATTCTAGGCCAATCATCCAAGTCAATCGATTGAGCTCAGTCTCCCTTCACAATAGTAATGTGATCAAAGGAAGACTAATTGCCACCGACAGAGACCACTCTTATCAAGAGATTGCTTGATCAGATTTCTTAAGTACCAACTCCCATGAAAGCAATTGCAATCTCCATCTACTAGCCGCAAGTATCTATAAGCCACACACAGCTACTAGCCACATTTAACTAACGACAACAAAGGACATAAAGCTAAGGATCTGATCAGCATGAACCTGTACAAATAACAAGTACCACGTGATCTGTAGTTCGACTGGAGTCATAGGAATAAACAGCTTGCACCTAAGCAACTGGTCCCCTGAGACCTAATCTCATCATAGGTACAGGAAACATAGTCAATGCCTATTGCATTCGACAAGGCAATACACAAGTCATTACATCCAAGTATGACTTCAACTCAATAACAGTCAATTGCTCACTGTATGCGCGTGCAAATGCATATGCATGCTTAATACGATTGTAAAAACAGTATACCAAGAACATGAAGTATCAACCTATGAAGTGTCATAGAGTTTATGATTAACAACCATATCCAATAGTGTCCCATAGCACCTTATTGACATCTTCTTTGGAATAATTATGGTTGTGTGATTACACAACACAATTAACGTATTTCAAGATTGAGAGTTGTAGTAAGTGTGCCAACACAATATGAACCAGTTCACCCATGAAATCGCAATGATAATCCATATCATGATCATTATCTGTAGGTGAATCATGGTTCATATCCAACAATCTTCCCCTTTGGCACATTTGCTCAACTTGCAAATTAGGCACGTTCCTCGAAACTATGAAGCATATACAATGAACATTAATCCCTTACTCGATTGAGTACATGTCCGTAAATCTCATAATGAAATTTACGTGCAAGATCCATATATGTGTTTGGGCAATCACTGACCTGATATCTGGATACAATTAAGAATTATACCTCCGGACGTATACTTCTTCTGAGCAATCACTGCCTAGATACGCAAGTGCTCAAGCACTCAATCGTAGGACAATAACTGCCTAGAGTAAACTCCACACAAGTACAACGTCAGCTGAGCTGATAAGCAGATGTAAACGCAAACAAGCGCAGATATAGCACATATAGGCGAAGAGACAAGCGTAAAGAAGACGCCCAGAGACACGCGCCGAGAAGACGCGCCCAGAGAGGACGGGCAGAGAACAGGCGCAGGGACAAGCCCAGACACACGCGCCGAGAAGACGCGCCCAGAGAGGACGGGCAGAGAAGACGCGCAGAGAGAAGCCCAGACACACGCGCCGAGAAGACGCGCCCAGAGAGGACGGGCAGAGAAGACGCGCAGAGAGAAGCCCAGACACACGCGCCGAGAAGACGCGCCCAGAGAGGACGGGCAGAGAAGACGCGCAGAGAGAAGCCCAGACACACGCGCCGAGAAGACGCGCCCAGAGAGGACGGGCATAGAAGACGCGCAGAGAGAAGCCCAGACACACGCGCCGAGAAGACGCGCCCAGAGAGGACGGGCAGAGAAGACGCGCAGAGAGAAGCCCAGACACACGCGCCGAGAAGACGCGCCCAGAGAGGACGGGCAGAGAAGACGCGCAGAGAGAAGCCCAGAAACACGCGCCAAGAAGACGCGCCCAGAGAGGACGGGCAGAGAAGACGCGCAGAGAGAAGCCCAGACACACGCGCTGAGAAGACGCGCCCAGAGAGGACGGGCAGAGAAGACGCGCAGAGAGAAGCCCAGAAACACGCGCCAAGAAGACGCGCCCAGAGAGGACGGGCAGAGAAGACGCGCAGAGAGAAGCCCAGACACACGCGCTGAGAAGACGCGCCCAGAGAGGACGGGCATAGAAGACGCGCAGAGACAAGCCCAGACACACGCGCCGTGAAGACGCGCCCAGAGAGGACGGGCAGAGAAGATGCGATGAGATATGCTCAGAGACACGTGCCGAGAAGACGCGCCGAGAAGACGGGCAGAGAAGACGCTCAGAGACATAAGCATAGAAATGCGCCTCAGCTGAGTAGATAAACATAGGTATGCAGCAATAGGACTACACCCCAGCTTGAGGTGACAAATTGGTGCCGGATCACTATGATCCAATATATTAATATTCTCAAGACAATGCAACACCACTATGGTGCTCATAGGAGACTAATCAACGATAACCATAGGCCAAGTTTTAGTGCTCACGCACCTCAAGGAAATAACTTCCCCTGCTTCATTGCTTCCCCTCAAACAAGTAACACCTTAGGACTTTTCACGCTTTGTCTAGTGCTACCACTAACTCTTCCGCTGAGTTATCTATATATACCACTAACTCTTCCGCTGAGTAATCTATATATACCACTAACTCTTCCGCTGAGTAGTAGTACAAACAAACGAGTTAAGGGATCTCCGCTTATTATCAGCAAAGCGGATACCCAAGAGTACACGATCACCGTGCACGAGACCCACGACACCGTGCACAAGCGGGATGGGATACTCTCCATTTGCTCACACACAACGAAATGACATGCTAAAAGCATTTATTCTAATGTCACTTTAATTCACAAGTCTTTGATAGACATGAGTGCGGAACATCGTTCCATGATCAACTCTTGTAATATCAAACCGTATCTCAACAACATCAAGCTCCAGTACCATAAACAACAAGCATATCATGCACCAAACTGCAATGCACTCTAATCTAAAAGGCTCTACTATGCATGAACTCATGTAACCAGTAGATGACTTAACAACGATAACATACACATATAGGATCCGTATAGGACACATATACGTCCGGACTACTCACGCACTCTACAGAGCGAGGTGTATTAACTTGCTTCCCCTTAAACCTTGGGAAAATACAACACACAAAGCAATGCCTAAATGCTTAAAGATCAAGGCTCAAGTGATCCTAAACAAAATACCAGCCAATAACCATGGATAACATAAGATTCCACTGTAAACCGCTTGAAGATTCGAGTCATGGATCTATCGGAGTATCGGATAGTACCTCGATCGACAAAATTCATTAGTCGACACGGAGTCTCAATCCTAAAAGCGAGTGTCTACCACTCGATCTCACTCGACTCGAACCGTAGAACCAGACATCGACGCGCAGTCTCTCATTACCGTGTGAAAACCAGACCTGACACGTTTTTATGTCAGTGAGGCTGCAGAGCCTTCCTGAGCTTCCCTGAACCAGGGAAGACCACTCAAGACACACAGCATACTCCAGACCTATTTTAAAATTATATCTAATGCGATGAAATGCCTAAAGATCACTGAACATGGGTATTTAAGGGTGTTGTAAAATGGGCCCCCTTGGGGCTCAGTGGAGAATTTCTAAGTTGGTAAATTCCCACTGTGATTGTGTGTATTTGTGAAGTGACGTGACTGGTGCAAACATAATGGTCACTGACCTGAGTCAGGTGTCACTCATGAGACATATATTGAGGTACGTGGTACCTGTAAACCCTATCTTAGTGTATATAGGGTTGTTTACGGACTGATTCGGATGATTCGGACACTGGTTAAGGTGCTAACGGGTAGATTCGGGCAAGTAAAGTCCAAATGGTGTTGTATCCGGACCATCTTAGGCACCTACTGCTACCTTAGTGTTCGTTCCAGACTCCGAGTAGTCCTACGGACGTCATTTGCATTGATCGAGTCGTTAATGCCATTCGAGGGCTAGTCGGATGCGGTAATCCGTCTTAGCGGTCAGCACTTTTGACGATGCTTGAATGGTACGACGGGATTCGCAGGGATAGCGGGACATTCCGCATGAGTTGCGTGCATAAAGTGCTTGACGGTGACGGCTAAGGGAGGCAAATTATGTAAGTCCTCCTCCGTCAGTATTTAAGGGATAGTATCACAGATTTTCTGGTAGATCTGTTGCTTCGCAGACTCCAGTACTTGAGCAGTCGTCCTTGTTTGGTACGACTCATCAATGTGTGGTACTGTTCCCTGCATAGACTGCTAAGACTGCAGCTTATTGCAGGTATCCCTTGATTAGTTGTTCCTTAGTTAGAGCAGTTACGCTTTAGTGCACTTGCATTGTAAATAGATCTGTTGCTTCGCAGACTCCAGTACTTGAGCAGTCGTCCTTGTTTGGTACGACTCATCAATGTGTGGTACTGTTCCCTGCATAGACTGCTAAGACTGCAGCTTATTGCAGGGATGAAGAAGCTGGGTTGAAATGAAGGCGGCAATGGACAAAGGGGTGGGACAACGGCAGCCGATTTTCCAACAAAGGGTAGACGAGCAAAAGACGCAAGAGACGCAACGATGTGGGCAAACACTGAACCATCCAGAGCTCATTCCAGTTTCAACCGAAACTTAAATAACTTGGCCTAATATTGCATACTAATAAGAAGTACATTAGAGAGAATTCCCAGCCCTTCTCTATGGGCTGCATTTCCTCAACTACCCTTTATAAACGTTCATTATCCTTGGCAGATGTTCGTCTGACTCCAGGGAGTACACAGCCACTGAACATCAGTGACCCTCTCCTTCATCATATCTCTGCTCATCAGAAAGATTATTTAATGTCAAAGAAATATATATGTCAGGTAGCATTGAAGGAATCAGCCAATCATCAATCAGGACCCTCTTCATGCAATCTGCATTTCACAAATCAAACACTAAGCTCCTACCAAAGAGCTAATATTATCAGTATTTTTTTTTGTCATCATTACCAGAAACCAAAGTACATGACTGGAGGAACCAAATATGGATTTCCTCCCTATGTTCCATAGTTTTCCCCAAGTTTTAGGAACCCTCCTCAACTCATGTAAGGTAAAACCAGGCCCTCTTGGAGATCCACTATCATGTCCAACAGCAATTATTAACAACCTTAGCCAAACACTATTACTAATTGATGATAATCCCTTGGTATTTGTACCAACATTGGCTTAAACTCACACTCATGCAAGAACCAACTGTAATATTCTTGCAAAGGATGGCCGTGCACCGACGAAAGTGCTAGTATGGTCCGAACACCATACCATATACTGTGCGAGCCTACGAGGCTACACCCAGTACCAATGTACCGCCCGGCACGTGCGGGGACGAGCCCCGGCACCGTCTGCCTACCGGCGCGCTACATTCTCCCCCTCCTAGGTGACCAAGCTCCTGCGAGGTCCTAAGAGGAGATGTCTAGAGAGTTGCTTTTATGCCTTATGTGAGAAGACACCCTAGAGAATCGCTTCAACGCCTCGTGGAACTTGTAGCGCAACCATCAGCCAAAGGCCGTCATCATATGGTCACTCCCCTATGGGGTACACAGCTCTCACCTCCCAACGTAAGCCTCATCTCTCTTTCTCTTCTCACTATCCAGCGTAAGCTTCCTCTCTCCCTCTCTCCTCCCCCCAAAGACACGTTGCCCACCACGAGGCCCACGTGGTGAACGGGTCTATGGACCAATGCCAGGCAAGGAGCAGAGGCAACTGGGCCAGGCAGACAAAAGAAGTGTCTAATGTGCCGCAACACAAAAGAACAAATCCTTCATTAAGCAATGATGGAAGCAAAACCAGCATGCAAAGCTCATTCCACATTCATGGCATTTTCCAACGGCCCCATAAATGCACTACTAAGCCAACCGAGCACTAAAAGAGCCTTTCAAAATAGAAAGCATGTTCAGCTCCATGCTACTCGGCGCCAATCAACAAAGCAAGACCTCGTCATATCCGTGTAAGATCGGCATCCGGAAAAGTTGACACTTTACCATCGAAATCCCAACGATATGCTTGAAACACCAAAGCTTCATTAAGGCAATGCAAGTTGAAAACATTTGCAAAGGATTAGCAACCCAAAGCAAGCCAAATGAGGGGAAGCGTACACTCACCATCGTGAAGTGCCACCGTCCTCCCCCACCGTCCTCACGGAAACGGCAGAGCCAAACGTCATTAGAAAGATTACAGAAAAATCCGAACTTTCTTGCTTGGATCCACACACCAAGCTGGACGTCGACCCTCGCAGGCCACAACCATCCCCGTCATCGGATCTTATATGGGTGCGAAGAATAGATTCTCCCAACCAAAGTCCATGAACTAGATACCAAGGTGTTGTTGATCCTTCGATCTAGTGGGAAACAACCCAAATAGAACGACAGGCAGCAACGAAGACACACTTAAGCATCTACACCATCCGTAAGACACACTTAAGCGTCAAGCAGGATCAACAACCAACATCGCAAGTCCACCGACTTGGATATGGGCCACCAAAATGTAATATTCTTGCAAAGGATGGCCGTGCACCGACGAAAGTGCTAGTATGGTCCGAACACCATACCATATACTGTGCGAGCCTACGAGGCTACACCCAGTACCAATGTACCGCCCGGCACGTGCGGGGACGAGCCCCGGCACCGTCTGCCTACCGGCGCGCTACACCAACATATATATATTGAAGTGTAAACTTCTACAAGAGCCACAAATGTGAAGTGAAGAATGTCAACCCAAGGTCTTCGGGTAATTTAGGCTCCAAGATCTTGGTCTAGACCTGCCTCAAGCACAAGGTCAAAGACAAGGCCATCTTTGTGTGTACATTCTCATTGAGCATTGTCATTTACTATTGCAAGTAGCTCATGCTCTTGTATATCACACAACACATTCTCCCAGTCTGAAGACACCTTGAATAGACCTTCACTTGAGCTAGAATTAATTTACACATTAAGGGAAAGAGCATATCTGCCTCACTTGGACTTCATCAAATGTGGATAACATATTCCCATCATTGCAAAGACTACCTAAGTCAGAGCCGCTAATCAAATTGCTCAATTATAGCAAATCTTAAACTAATTGCCCAAAGGTAAGACAACCATTGTCACTTATCGGGAAGGATGCGGAAACGGATACGTGGTAAGCGGCTTCAAAGATGCAATTACAGGATCTCAAATATCAGCCACTACCTTTTCGATGCCATTAGGACTGTAAATAATGGTTGAAATTTCATTCATGCTTCGTATGCAAGAATGAGGAACACGGCGTGGCTGCCGATGGCGAAGCGATGGAGAGAGGCACTCTGCCTCATTATCCGCCATAATTTTGCGAGATTAGAATACTTTGCCCTTTAGTAGCTTGCCAAATCGACGAGTTAAAAGGAGGCCTGAACCTCCGATGTTGATGACGACGTGCTCCAGCCGAAGACCGCCCAAGGCGGTGGGCCCATAACCATTGTGGGTTCTGCAACCCAAAGCCGATGGGGTTACCATTCACAGATGATGGATGTCGATTGACATGATCACAATCACCGATTTAATGAGCATGCGGAAAGTTCTCAACACAGTTACGAACGCATGCCGAACATAAGGATGCGCAGGTGAGACACATAACAAGCTTGCTTGATAAGCAAGCTTGCTTGGAGAATACTCCATTGAATGTCTGCTACAAAGGAAATGCATCGAGACGTGCAAATAAAGATATGAACTAAACGTGCACCACTTGACTACTCTTACCTGCAACCCAAAGCCGATGGTGTTACCATTCACAGATGATGGATGTCGAATGACATGATCACAATCACCTGTACCAATACTCCTTGTCAATGCTTTGGGTTCAACAAATGATTAAAGACTAAGTGATACACGCTTCTCACTAGTCGGGGCTTACCGATTTAATGAGCATGCGGAAAGTTCTCAACACAGTTACGAACGCATGCCGAACATAAGGATGCGCAGGTGAGACACATAACAAGTTTGCTTGATAAGCAAGCTTGCTTGGAGAATACTCCATTGAATGTCTGACCTGCTGCCCCGATCACGAAGCCATAAACCAGACTTGTTGACCAATCTAATATACGCGTTAACGTCCACTTTTGGATAAAGGTTCGATTCTAGGCCAATCATCCAAGTCAATCGATTGAGCTCAGTCTCCCTTCACAATAGTAATGTGATCAAAGGAAGACTAATTGCCACCGACAGAGACCACTCTTTGTTGTGTTAATTAATTTTATGCCTTTCCCTCAGAGGAGTAATAATGGCAAGTCTCCGTATGAAGACAATACCAATTAGGAAAGAGAGGCAGAACCCTGAGTTCTGCCAGGCAATACATGCATTTGAACGAAGACTATCATAACGCAAGTTACTGTTAGGTTATGGGCTTGGCGTATTCCTGTGCAGTGGCGGCACGGAGGGTGTGAGTCAAAGTTCGCTCTACTGTGTGACGAAGAGTAGAGTCAAGAACATGAACAATCAAGGACTGATTGGGCAACTTTAAGGAAACACCCGGAGTGCTTGTGTAGTCCCAACCAAGTCTATTACAATTGCTCACTTGCTCTCTCTTAACAACGGAATTCAATCTACCCTAACTGGTACGTACTCAGAAAGGATCAATCTCATTGTCCGATGATAAGATAGCCAAGCACATACACATAACATGAAATACTAAGGTCAACAAAGCCTAAAATCTCCCATTCTATTCACAATCACGTTACCTGTGCAGTGGCGGCACGGAGGGTGTGAGTCAAAGTTCGCTCTACTGTGTGACGAAGAGTAGAGTCAAGAACATGAACAATCAAGGACTGATTGGGCAACTTTAAGGAAACACCCGGAGTGCTTGTGTAGTCCCAACCAAGTGCCTTGCCTCTCCGTGCTAGCACCACTACCTTCCTGCACTAAACGTGTCTGTAACTTGCGTTATCTCTATCTACATTCAAATTGTTCCTAACCGCGAAGTCTTTGCAGTTTCGCCCATATTAGTCATTTATTATTGTCACTGACGGAAATGCCACCATTACTCCACTGAGGGAAAGGCATAAATAACTCATCCAATACAACACTTCCCCTTGCCTTTTCCTCACCAGAACTTGGCAAGACCCAGTGAGTTTCTATGACCCTGAAACACTAATCTTACGAGTGGTTTAGTGAAGATGTCAGCCACATTCCTGGCAGACTGAATGTATTTGAAGTCAACCTGCCCCTTTGCAATAGCTTCACGTGCAAAGTGACAGCTGATTGCAATATGCTTGGTATGTTTAGAATACACTGGATTCCTGAGGTGGTTGATGCACCCTTGGTTATCACAATGTATCTTCACTATCCAAGGTAACACGCCAATTTCCTCTAGGAATCCCCTCAGCCAATTAGCTTCCTTCACAACAGCACTTGCTGCCATGAATTCTGCTTCTACTGTGGAAGTAGCCACAGCAGATTGCTTTTTGCTTCCCCACACAACTGCTCCTCCAAACACAGTGAGGACGAAGCCGGTGGTGGAGAAACGGTGGTCTTGATCTCCACCGTAATCAGCATCAACATATCCCTCCAACTCTGTTTCTTTTCCACCAAGGATCAGAACCAGGTCTCGGGTTCCTTTAAGATATTTCAACACACGGATGGCCTCATTCCAGTGTGCTGTTGTGGGTGACATCCTGTACCTCGACAGAACTCCTACAGCCTGGGATATATCAGGACGAGTGGTGTTAGCTATGTAGAGCAGAGACCCAACTAACTCACAGTATCGATGACCAGGAGGCAGAACACTCCCAGCACCAATACTATCACTCCCATCCTTTGGTGCTGGCATCTGAGACATTACAAAATCTTTTGTCATTGGGGTATCGGGCCCAACTGACTCAAGATCAAGACCAAACTTCTCCACAAGTGCATCTATCTTAGGAATGCAACTCAGAGAGATTAACCCCTTCTCTCTATCTCTCATGACTTGACAACCTAAGAAATCCTTCACCTCCCCCAGATCGTGGATGGTGAATTCTTTCTTGAGAAGCTCTTTCACTCTCTCCACCTCTGACATGCCCTTGGATACAATCAGGAGATCATCTACATAAATTAGCACGTAGGATTTACCCCCATCTTCAGAGCATCTCACATAAACTCCAGCATCACTCTTGCACACCACATACCCCATGACTTCAAGTTTGTCATTAAGGGTCTTGTGCCAGGCACGTGGGGCCTGCTTTAGGCCATACAGTGCCTTTTTGAGTCGACACACGGTATTACGATCACCATTCTCAAATCCTGGAGGTTGTGTTACATACACTTCTTCCTCCAGCTCACCATTGAGAAAGGCTGTCTTAACATCTACCTGGTGAATCTCGTAACCTTCCCTAGCAGCCACAGCTAGCAAGGTTCTCCTAGCTCCATAGCTGCTGGTTGGTGCAAAGACCTCCATGACATCTACTCCAGGAATTTGTCGACACCCCTGAGCAACCAATCTTGCCTTGAATCTCAACACATTGCCATGTGCATCCATTTTCACTGAGAAAATCCAGTGAACTGGTATTACCTTATGTCCATGAGGTCTAGGAACATATTCCATAACCTCATGGGTGTCTAATGAATTCTGCTCTTCTTGCATCGCAGCTTTCCAGTATTCCCACTGAGGAGACATCTGAGCTTCTCTTAAATTAGAGGGAACATGGATTTTACCAAATCTAACACCAGTGTGCTTCCCCTTCTCTCCCTTACCCTTGGGAGAATCGTTGGTTGCACCCTCAGAACCCACTACTCTTCCACTGACACTCGCCGCACTACAGCTAGCTTTTCTCTCAGTGGTATCAGAGCTTTCTCTCATGCTTCTCTCTCTCTTGGATTCACACTTCGCACTGCTCAACTTGTTGTCTTGCACGCTCACATCTTCCTCCCAGACACAGGTACCTCCCGGGAAGCATCCATAGTCAGGAGGTTTCTCACATTGTCTGAGCTTCCGGTTCACCTCCACATCCACACGCTTACACATCCTCTCAAGCTCAGGCTCTTGAGGGCTCTCACAGGCAGGAGGAGGTAGGCTCTGGTCGCCCCTTTGCTTCCCCTCCCTTTCTTGAATTGTGTGTCTCTGACTTCCACGTTGTGTCACAAGAGTCTGTGACCTCTCATCCCTGACATCCTTCTCCCATACACAGGTACCTCTCAGGCTGCACTTGTAATTTGGGGGTACCACACACTGTCTGTGCACCTGATTCACCTCCTCTTCTCGGCTCTCACACAAGTACTGGGATGCAGACCCAGTACTGCTCTCACAGACATTTCTGGCTGTTTCCGAGAGAGTGGATTGTCTCTTCTCAGGACTGTGGCTGTCACCACCTTCCCCTACCAGTCCACGCCACTGATGGGGAGAGCCAGGCGTTTCCACACAAGTCTCACCGCTGACATGAAGCTCATTCACTGGACAGGACCCACCCGTGCAACTCAGCTCCCTGGGACCATTTGCAGTCATTATTGTGGCTGCCCCCCTCTCATCACTAACATGAAAATCAGAGCTCTCAGACTGGCACCCATCTACCTGCACTTCCCCTGGTCCCGGTGACTGTGTGTCACTTTCTGTTAGCCCCACTTTGTCTCTGCTCTCTCCCATCTCCTGTGACAGCAGGAGTTCTCTTGCAAGTGTTCGTTGCTCATGCCTCTGAGCTCTTGTCAGCCCATCAGCAGCCAAATTGGAATTCTCCAGGCTGGTTGGTCTGAGAGTCTCTTGAGCTCGCATCATTTGTTGCTGTAGGCCCGAGTCCGAATGAGCGCCGCGGGCCAGGTCCAGAGTTGCTTCGATGGTCCTTCGGATCTCCGCGGGAGCAGTGGATCTCTGGGGGTCAGGCTCGGGCTCAGCCTTCCCAGAGGGTCCTGAACATTCTGAGTCTGCGTCTTTCTGGGAAATGTGAGGGTGCAATGTCTCAACGGACGAGTCCTGGATCTCTGCCTCACTGTCGTCTTCACAGGATACAGTAACTGGCTCTGGGTGCTGTTTGGAAGTGCTGGTTCCAGAGGGAACAGGGCACAGAAATTTCTCAGACTGAGCGGGAGTCACACTGAGACCAATACGAGAGGCCCCTCTGAGGTGCTCCACAAAGATGACATCTCTGCTTTCTCGCCATATGCCCCCACCCATGTATATACGATAAGCTTTGGAGGAGGCTGAATAACCGGTGAGCATTCCTGGCACAGTTTTTGGTGCAAAGACTGGCCTCTGGACATCTGGGATATGCACATATGCAAGGCAGCCCCATGTGCGCAGAAGTGAGACATCAGGCTTATATCCCCAGAATAATTCAAAGGGGGTAAGGTCCCTGCCTGTACTTGGGCCCATGTTGAGCAGGGTGCATGCTGTCTCCAGGGCTTCTTTCCAGAGGGTGGGACTGGCAGCAGCAAAGGCCAGGATAGTCCGGGTTCTTTCCTTCAGGGTTCGGTTGGCTCGTTCAGCCACTCCATTCTGCTGTGGGGTGTAGGGGGCAGAGGTCTCCAGCTTAGTCCCCTGGGAGGCACAGAACTCCTTGAACCGAGCATTAATAAATTCAGTTCCCCTGTCACATCTGACACACTTCACAGTGGTTTTTCGTTGCGTCTGCCAGTAAACAAGTAAGTCCCTGACAGCTGCACTGATGGTGTCTTTGGACTTTACTGGGATAACTGCTTTCCACTGAGAGGCTTCATCCAGTACAGTAACCCACAAACGTTCACCAGTAATGGCTGCAGGTGTAATGGGACCCACAGTGTCTATGTGTACTCGGTCCAGAGGTTCCAAGGCAGGTCTGGTACTGGTTCCGAAAGAGGGTCTGGCAGTCTTTCCTTCAATACATGCTTCACAGTGTACCGGGCAATCAGTGCAGGGAGAGAGGGAGGTGTCAATCCCAGTCACCAGGTTCTCCTTAGCAAGACGCTGCATCCACGTTTCTCCAGGGTGTCCCATTCTGCTATGCCAAATGTAACGTTTGGCACAGCTGTGCGACAAGATACTGGATTTTAACTGTTTGGTTGCACTGGCTGCATGCTTTGGTGTGCTGGTCCCTCTCACTGCAACTACACTATGAATGTAGTACAGTCCCATCTCTGCAGTGACCTGAGCTCTCCAGTGGTTTGGTCCACTGACATATGAAAAGGCACCCACATTGTCTGTTTGGAATACTGCACCATCCCTAAGGGCAGCAGATACTGACAGGATGTTGGTGGTAGCTGAGGGGACACACTGCACATGATGGATCCAGAAGGGAATGCGTTGCGGGCTCAAAATACAGACTGACCCAGATGCAATAATACAACCAGTGGCATCAGAGGTAGCCAAGTGCAGGGGAATTGGTTTGGCATGGATGATAGGATTATGCAGCAATGCCACGTCATTTACTAGGTGGACCGATGCCCCACTGTCAACCAGCCAGGAGTGCTGTAAGGGTTTACTGATCGTACTGTCCAGGACATTGTGGGATATAGTGTACAGCATACCTTCAGGAGGAGGTGGAGGTGGAGCAGGAGGCTGGAACCAAGCAGGGAAGGCATCTGCACCATGATGGGCCATTTGGGCTACTGGAGGATGGTGTCCACCCACAGGTGGCTGGCCCTGAGGCCACATGCCTTGCAGTTGCTGGACCGCTGCCACCACGTTCCTCTGGGTCTCCTCGTCCCTGCGCCTCTTTCTGCAGTCTCTCCAATAATGGCCCTTTTTATTACAGTAGTTGCAAACTCCCTTGGGATCAGATGCACTTGAAGACTGCTGAGCAGTTGCTGCACTTGCTGCTGGCGGGTTGCTGGCTCCACTAGTGCTTGGGGTGATGGCCAGGACTCTGGGCTGGCGGGGAGCTGTCTCATCAAAGCCCAGGGCCGCTGCAGTGGTACGTAGTAATTCAGCCAGTTTGTTGAGTGGAGATGCGACGGCTGTGGACAGGCTGCCAGGCTCCTTAGCTGCCTCAGGGAGACCCTGCACTATTTGGGTCGCTACAAAGCCATCCATCAGATGATGATTATTTCTGTGGAGGCAGGCTTTGAGATTGAGCATGCGATTCACGTATTGGGAAATTGTTTCATCATGTCTCATCCCTTGACCCATTTCTTGCAACCAGTCCATGTTTGCCTGAAGATTATGTCCACCAATGAATTTCCTGCATATGTACTCATATGCATCATATGCAGATCCCAGTTCTGCCAGTTCTCCTTGCCACTCCTCAGGCACAGATTCATACAACAGTAACAGAGCTGCTGCATCATGCAACGTGCCAGGCATGGCCTCCAGCACTGCAGGAAGGGACCCCTTTGCCTCATTGGCTGCCAAATAAGCACTCTTCCAGATCAGAATATTATGTCCCTTGTCCCTCAGTTTGATGTGTACTTTAACCTGAGTGGGAATAACTTTTGGCAATACATCACCTTCCCCCCTTGATGTACTTGGGGTGCAGGGTTCTCGAACAGGTGTAGAGGTGGTGGTCTCGCTGCTTGAGGTTGACGCCCCACTCGTTGACTGCCCCTTCTTCTTCGATGTCATTGTCTGCACTCTATACGATTATCAAGGAAACATTCAGACAGTCATCTCAACCACCGGACTAATCACTGTCTGACTCCGTCTCCCAGTCAGCTTCACATCGAACACTCAGAGACAGGGTGTCTTTGAAAGCAGCTATCGGGATAGTGGACAATGCTAACTCCACTGAGTTGTACGCTGCAATTTCGGCTGTTTCCTGCTCTCTGTTCAGCCAGACAACGGTACGCCAATACTTCAGGAACTTAGCCTTCGTGATGAACCCAGGCTCAAGATTCACAAACGAGATCTCCCACGGGGTGAACTTATAAGCTGGATACACAGGAAATCTATCCGCAAACCACGATGGCAGAGGAAGCGGGCGTCCAGCGTACAGATGAAGAACGTAGTTTTTGATGACGAGTGCTCGCTCGTCCGGTGTACGTTCTCCTCGAGGTCCCCCAGCCTTGATTCGATCGTTGTACGAGGGAGGTCCAGTCCTTAGGTGCGCAGGAACGTTGACACAGGTAGTTTTTCTTGCCGTCTGCTTCGTGCGGCGTTTCTTAGCCCTTCACGGTTGTCTTCCTCCGTCTTCAGAGCCACCCACACTCAACGGGAGAGTGGTGGGCCCATAACCTGTTAGGTTATGGGCTTGGCGTATTCCTGTGCAGTGGCGGCACGGAGGGTGTGAGTCAAAGTTCGCTCTACTGTGTGACGAAGAGTAGAGTCAAGAACATGAACAATCAAGGACTGATTGGGCAACTTTAAGGAAACACCCGGAGTGCTTGTGTAGTCCCAACCAAGTCTATTACAATTGCTCACTTGCTCTCTCTTAACAACGGAATTCAATCTACCCTAACTGGTACGTACTCAGAAAGGATCAATCTCATTGTCCGATGATAAGATAGCCAAGCACATACACATAACATGAAATACTAAGGTCAACAAAGCCTAAAATCTCCCATTCTATTCACAATCACGTTACCTGTGCAGTGGCGGCACGGAGGGTGTGAGTCAAAGTTCGCTCTACTGTGTGACGAAGAGTAGAGTCAAGAACATGAACAATCAAGGACTGATTGGGCAACTTTAAGGAAACACCCGGAGTGCTTGTGTAGTCCCAACCAAGTGCCTTGCCTCTCCGTGCTAGCACCACTACCTTCCTGCACTAAACGTGTCTGTAACTTGCGTTATCTCTATCTACATTCAAATTGTTCCTAACCGCGAAGTCTTTGCAGTTTCGCCCATATTAGTCATTTATTATTGTCACTGACGGAAATGCCACCATTACTCCACTGAGGGAAAGGCATAAATAACTCATCCAATACAACAGTTACAGACACGTTTGTAGAAAGGAGGCATATGGGGCAAGCACGGATAGGGAAGGCACTTGGTTGGAACTATAGTGGCACTCCGGGTGTCTATCAATCAGTTGCTAACCAGTCCTTGACTTGTATATGTCCGTGCCTACTTAACAACGCACAAGTAGGAGGACATCGTCTAACACCCTCCGTGCCGCCACCATGCAGGTGACTTAATCCTTATTGTATTCCTGGATTTAGCACTCAGATGAACATTGTTAGAACATGTTAGACATATAGAGTTGAGTTTAGCTCATCGGACAAAGTAATGAACACGACCTGGGTGAGAGCAGGTTAGGCGTGTTTGAACTGCGTCACCTTGTTAGGAGAGATGAGAGATATTGTAACACTTGGTTGGAACTATAGTGGCACTCCGGGTGTCTATCAATCAGTTGCTAACCAGTCCTTGACTTGTATATGTCCGTGTGTAACGGAATGCGAGGATTTCCGAGCATTTCGGGACATTTGCGGGAGACGCCCTTTGGCGCCATACTGCACGCCCGTGGGAGCCACGTGGTTAGCCGCTCGAACGAGAGTAGCACCTTCCGTCGGTGATGGTTGCTTACGCCATGCATAGTTGGCACTCCGTCATTGCGTGTGTTTGATGACAATAGTTGTCACCGTTAGCACGCCAACGAGTGGACGATCTAGGGCTCTCACGAAGGATAGAGGGACATAAGTCGTACATGGGCCGAGTCCGAATGATAGGCGTCCCTTGGCTAGGAACCCGCGTGCCGAGTAGATTAACACGAGAGGACAGAACTGGAGAAACCACAAGGGTAAGCTGTGTGGTGGGGTGGTTCTTGTAAACGCTTGCTTGCCCCAAGTGACGGACCTCGTGTCGCGCCTCGTTCCTTGCTCCCTTCCTGCTTTACTTCCTTATAAATTCCGCTGAGTTATTACATTTGGTATCGGCGAAAGCCGTTATCAATCCTTTGGGGTTTTCGATCAAGTTGTTGGAAGTTGGCAGATGCCGATGCAAGGATCTAACTTTGGGATGCCCCTCGTAGATGAGCTCGGTGACATCAGATAGGTTTAAAAACCTTTCTGAGGACGACCGAAGCCTTTTGGAAGGTTCTTTGCGGGAAGGCTTCGAGGTTACGGATTTGTTAGAGGAGGACGTCGATTCCATGAACCCGATCGCCCCTACAACCGAGGGATCGGAAGGCAAAAGGAAGAAACGCCCCTTGTCAAAGGAAGATATTGAACAATACGTTGACGCTTTGGTTCAAGAAAAGTTGGAGGCTCGGCAGGGCGAGGCTCAAGCACCGATCCAAAAACCGGTGCAAGTGCGTGCTGCCCCTCCTTCTCTCTTTAACGGAAAACGTGGAAGTTTTATGTTTTTTGCACGGAAATTGGCATCATATGCTAAACTCACAAACGTGCCTGATGCTAAGTGGGTTGCTTTGGCAGTTCAACACTTGGAAGAAAGACCTCTTAAAGTGTGGGATGCTTTTGTGCGTAAGTGGGAAAAAGAGGGAGGAGAGGAAGATGCCATAGAGTGGGAAGACTTTAAAGCTTTTATGTCCAAAAGATATGATGCCACTGACACAGTAGCAATAGCAAGACAAAAGCTTGACAAAGTCTACCAGGGAAATGAAAGTGTGGAGAGGTACATTGAAAGATTTGTTGCTTTGCTTTCGGATATTGAGGTGGAATATGAAATGGTAGAGCAGGATAAGTTGCACTTATTCATGAAGGGTCTTAATGTGCAATTAAGATTGGCCAGTACCATCAACCCCGGGACAGGGAAACCCTTCACAGACCTGGATGACTTGTGCTCCTTTGTGGTCAAGTATGAAGGTGGTTTCAAGAGTGCCCATGGGGATGCACAGGGAGGTCCCCCCAAGAGGAGGACACTATCAAACTTCCACACCAATCTTGGTGCAGCTCATATCCCAGAGGAAGTTCAAGGGTCACCACCCTTCTGGGGAGCTGTTGGAGGACCCCCTGGTGCACCAGGGAAGGGAGGAAAGTTGGACTCTCGGAAGGTCATCCCTGCTAATAGGGAGTGTTACTTTTGCAAACAGTTGGGCCATGAAGCATGGCAATGTCAGTTGAAAAGGGAGTGGTTGGCTGCTAAAGCTAAAGCCGGAGGGTTCCAACCACCAGTTTTTCAACCGGGTTACTTTCCCTCTGCACCACAGGCCCCACCAGTGGTGGCACCAGTGCAAGGAGGGCTTCCACCACCTCTAGGAGGGCAAGGTAATTGGCAAGGGAAAGGAAAGGGAAGAGGGAAGTGGAAGGGGAAAGGGAAGGGGAAACCCAAAACTTGACTCGCAAGGGTCATGGATCCCCATTGTTTGGCCTATTTGTCTTCACTCTCTGAACCCTTTGAGTTGGTAGTACCTAAGAAAAATTGTGCAGAGGCTTGCTTGCATGATTTCTTTGCAAAGAGAAAACATGATCCCAGCCTTGGTGCCTGCTTTGTTGTTAGCCAAAAAGTCTGGAAAAGCAGGAGGTTTTTCTTAGAGTACAGGACAAAGGCCAAACCAAAAGTTCTTGCTCGGGGATGTAGGGGAGAACAATTTATGTTCTCGGGCAAGACCGGAATCTTTCCTTTTTCCTTTGTGCTTGCATGTGTCATGCCACAACCATCTTGTCATGTAGGGCATGTGGGAAATCTCTCACCACTCAACCTGACTTTTGCCGTTACTGTTCGAGGCATGGAGTTTCGTGCACTCATGGACACTGGGGCTACCCATTCTTTTGTCCGAGGCAAAGTACTACAAGGGCTTAGGTATCACAAGGAAGCAACAACAGTAGTCCTTGCAGATGGGTCCTTGTCTGAAACCAAGGGGAAGGTTGACCTTAGTGTTAGGTTCACCCCTTCGGTAGTCACCCGCCATACTTTCTTTGTATGTGATTCTATTATGGAGGGGGTGGACCTCATTCTGGGACAAGACTGGATGTCTCTAAGGGAGGCCACAGTCAGTGTTGGGGTTGGAAAGGCACAAATAAAACATCAAGGGAAGTGGGTAACGTTGGACCCTCACAGGAAAGTCTTACCCTGCACGTTGCAATGGGGTATGAACATAGTGAGGAAGGGGAAGAACAAAGTAGATCAATGGAGACTTTGTCTGTTGAATGTTGTCATGAGACCTGAAGAGTATGCATGGGATGAGCAGGAGTCATCCCTGGAGGAAAACGGGCTCGATCCCTCCGACGACGAATCAGGCACCTCATCAACCAACTCCAGGGGACCGGGTACCCAGGGCGGGCCGGTCCCGGAATTATTCTCGGAACCCCTAGTGGAGGGGGAGGAAGAGGGAATAATGGAGGGGGAGGAGGAGAAGCCAACGTCGTCGTCGGGTAAGCTCACGGGATCCTTGGGATTGGAGGAGGTGTTGAAGGGCAAATCGGAACAATTGGGGGTGCTCCTTAGGGAGTACAGTGATTTGTTTCCTCAAGGTTTGCCAGGATTGCCACCGCATAGACAGGTGTATCACACCATCAGGATACAACCTGGCTCTGTACCTCCTAATAAGCCTGCTTATCGTTTATCTTCTCTAGAAATGGAAGAGTGTACTAAAACAGTGGATGAGCTTCTCGCATTAGGGCACATCCGGCCCAGTCACTCACCTTATGCATCTCCTGTTCTTTTTGTTAAAAAGAAGGAAGGAACTTATAGGATGGTAATTGATTATAGAGCTGTCAACCAGATTACCATTCCGGATAGGTACCCCTTGCCCCGGATTGATGATTTGCTTGATAGGCTCAAAGGAGCAAAGGTCTTCTCAAGCCTGGACTTATTGAGCGGATACCATCAGGTCCGGCTTAAAGAAGAAGATATCCCAAAGACAGCATTTAGAACACCATTCGGGTTGTACGAGTGTCTGGTGCTCCCCTTTGGTTTAACGAATGCTCCGGCCACTTTTCAGCGGCTGATGAATGAAATCTTCCATGATTTCATTCGGGAGGGATTTGTCGTTGTCTATTTGGATGATGTGCTCATTTTCAGCAAGGATGAAAACATGCATTATGTCCATTTGGAAAAAGTCTTCGCTCGCTTGCGAGAGAAGCAACTCTTTGCCAAGCTACCCAAGTGTGAGTTCATGCGTTCTGAACTTCGATACTTGGGGCATATCATTGGAAGGGATGGATTAAAGGTGGACCCACAAAAGGTGGAAGTAGTCAAGGAATGGCCCGTACCCAAAAACACCACGGATGTCCGTAGGTTTCTGGGCCTTGCAAACTACTTCAGGAAGTTTATCAGGGACTTCAGTGCCATCGCTGCTCCCTTGACAAAGTTGTCAAGCAGCAAGAGGGCATGGGAATGGGAATTGGAACAGGAGGAATCTTTTTCAGCATTGAAGACTGCTTTGGTAGAGGCCCCTATCTTATCACTACCTGATCTTCGGAAACCATTCCAAGTGACATGTGATGCAAGTGATTTTGGGGTGGGAGCAGTTCTCATGCAGGACGGGAAAGTAGTAGCATACTATAGCAAAAAGTTGAATAGTGCAGAGCGTAACTATTCTGCTACGGAAAGGGAATTGCTGGCTGTAGTGTATGCTCTACAGGAATGGCGATGTTATGTGTTAGGAAAACCAGTCACCGTAACCACTGACCATAAGTGTAATACCTTTTTGCAACAACAGGCAGGACTTAGCCCGAGAAGAGCTAGGTGGGCTGAGCGATTGCAGGAGTTTGACATACTCTGGGTTTGGGAGCCAGGCAAGACTAACGTCGCAGATGCCTTGTCCAGGATCCCAATCCTCGCGGCCAGGCAGCTCCGACGCAACGTCGAGCCAGCGGAGCCCGAGCTCAGGAGTGTCAAGCCCCGGGTCGCAATGGACTCCGGCGGGAGGGCCCGCCCGAGCGGAGTCACCCAGCAGCTTGACACGTGTGAACCCTTCCTGGAGTTAGTAAAAAGGGCATACATGGATGATGAGTGGTTGGGAAAGAGGTCGAACAGAAGGAAGGTGCATTTCAGGAATGGGATATGGGAATATGGGAAGGAGGGACGGAAGTATGTCCCAGGGCATTATGAGGTGAAGGATGGGGAAGTGTGAAAGGTTATGGGCAATCGGCTTTCCCTGTACAAAGCAGACAGGTCGTCAATAGACGAAGTTACTCCAGCTACAGTCCGTACGACTGTCTGCTGAGTGCCACACACAACTGTCGGACAAGACTAGCATCTGGTGATGCCCAGCATCTTTCACAACCAGTTGCGTTACATCATTATCTTGTACACAAGCACCGATCAAGCAATCACTAGATAAGGCTCTAGACGGCTACGTTCAAGTACATGCCTATACTCCTGAAGTCACTGTCCCTTATCTGTTTGAGTGACTACAGGTACACTAAGCTTGTTCACTCTCACAATAGCAACAATGATACAACACACACTGCCGCACCGTACCTGTACAAAGCAGACAGGTCGTGAATAGACGAAGTTACTCCAGCTACAGTCCGTACGACTGTCTGCTGAGTGCCACACACAACTGTCGGACAAGACTAGCATCTGGTGATGCCCAGCATCTTTCACAACCAGTTGGTATTCACTCCGGTGGGGCAGCCTTAAGAGTTCATCCGACAAACGTGTGATCTAGATAGGATTGTACCTTATGTTCGAAAACGTCCAGAATCTGCCGTGTCTCAAGGTACCTTATGTTCTCAATGGACCCATATCCTAATAGTGCACACATGAAGATCACTTAAAGCACAAGGCATTCAATAATAATGTTCAGAACTCAACACTTCCCTTGCCTGCATGCTTTAAGTGTATCTTCTCAAACCTAGTGAATCACGATGACCAACAAACACGGGCTTGGCAAGTGGCTTGGTCATAATGTCAGCCACATTGCGTGCAGATTCCACATAGAGGATATCTACCTGCCCAAGTGCCATAGCTTCCCTAGCGTAGTGGAAGCTTACTGCAACGTGCTTTGTGAATTTGGAATACAGGGGTTCCGTAAATTAGAAATGCATCCTTGGTTGTCACAGAAAATTTTGACCCTCCAAGGTGCAGCCCCTATCTCTTCCAAGAAGCCCCTTAGCCAGTTGGCTTCCTTCACAATATGGCCAGCTGCCATAAACTCAGCTTGCACAGTTGAGGTAGCAACTGAGCTCTGCTTCTTGCTTCCCCAAACCACGGCACTACCATAGACTGATAGAACATAGCCAGTGGTGGAATACCTGTGGTCCAGGTCCCAGCATAGTCGGCATCAACATAGCCTTCTAGCTCAGGGCCCTTTCCACCCAGAGTAAGAGCTAACTCTCTGGTATCTCTCAAGTACTTCAGCACTCGAATGGCCTCATTCCAGTGTGAGGTAGTGGGTGTCATTCTATACCTTGACAACACTCCAACAGCCTGAGAAATGTCAGGCCGGGTCGTATTGGCTATGTACAGTAACGATCCAATTAACTCGCAGTATCGATGACCAGGTGGCAGAGGGGTACCAGCCCATGTGACATACCATCTGAGGACTCGGGTCTGCTGCTAGCCACGAAGTCCTTGGACATGGGGTATCAACCCACGTCCATCATCAGCAACGCCAAACTTCTCCACAGAGCATCATCTGGAGTGCACTCATGGAAATAGTGCCCTGAACTCTATTGCGTAGGACCTGACACCCAGGAATCATTCACCTTCCAAATCATGGATGGTGAAGTCTTCTTCAATAACTCTTTCCCCACTCATCTCTGCACACTCTGGCAACTATAGAAGATCATCGACATAAACAAGAATAAACGACAGATTACATCAGGGCCTCCTGATGTATACCCAGCGTCGCTCTTGCACCACTATACCCATCACGCTCAACTTGTCGTCAAGGTCTTGTGCCAAGCCCGGGGCTTGCTTAAGACCGTAGAGTGCTTCTGAGCTTGCACAACTCTCGTGTTGCATTCTCAAATCCTGGTGGTTGGGTCACATAGACCTTTCTCCAACTCCCCATTGAGAAAAGCTGTCTTGATATCCACTTGGTGGATCTCAAGATTTTGGTGTGGCAGCACTGCCAGCACAGTCTCCTAGACCATAGCTGCGGTAGGTGCAAACCTCCCCATTACGAAAGCTGTCTGA